>JABYPW010001734.1:0-13980 GCA_016880775.1 Phymatotrichopsis omnivora
GAATCGAGAGGCTTAACCCCCTTCCAGATGCTTGCTACACCGAATGTCAATTCCTCGTAGCCTTTCCCGACATTCATGAAACCAGCCTCTTTCACCATGCTGGCAAATTCCTGTTGTGACGGGAACCGTTTGATAGATTCGACAAGATATTGGTAGCTGTCTCTGTCACCGGCTACAATCTGTCCCATAAGCGGGATGATAGAAAAGGAGTATCGCTGGTAGATCGCATCAAGGGGAGCTGGTGACACTTTGGAAAATTCAAGGCAGGCAAAGACCCCGCCAGGCTTGAGGACACGGTGGGCAGCCTTGAGCGCCATGCGGACACGGGTGACATTGCGGATACCGAATGAGATGGTGTATAAGTCTATAGAGTTGTCCGGAACGCTGTCAAGGGTCTCTGCATTTTCAACTCTGAAGGAAATCCGGCCAGCTGGAAAAATAGCACCGTAATTAGCATGATAAAAGGGACGCAGATATGGGGAGCAGAACACACTATCCATGTATCCATTCTCCACCGCCCTACGTTCCCCTTCTTTCAACATATCTCCGTTGATATCGGCGCACAGCACCGTCGACTCCCGGTCATGGTTGATTTTCGCAGCATGATCCAGCATTCGGAACGCAATATCTCCAGTCCCTCCAGCAACGTCGAGAATGCTCATGGGATGGCCACTAGGCTTGCGTCCGGGGTCAAGGGAGCGCACAAAATAGTCTTTCCAGAGGCGGTGAATGCCAAAGGACATGACATCGTTCATGGTATCGTAGGAGGAAGCGACGGAGGAGAACACCTGGGCAACTATGGCACATTGCACAATTTCCAGCAGTTAGAACATGCAATTGGCCTCACACAAAAAGGGGCGAAGCACCTCGCGACGCTTTCAAGGACTCTTTGACGGTCTGGAATCCGAAATGTGTGTCTGGGTCAGACACCTTTTCCGACCGGGAAGTTCCGGGAACACCATTGGCGGAACTGGACGTTGAGTACAAGCGAGTAGCAGCCGGAGGGACGCAGTTGGCCAGGCACCTCAAAGGCACTCGGGTGCACAGCGCTCGCAAGGCCATGTTAGGGGAATGGATGGTTAGGAATGGCTTGTAGGAGAGGCGAGATGCGGGTGATGCTTGCAGCTCGCTCGAGGCTTCAATTCATCGAGTAACGACTTACATATACTCGAGTAAGCATTACAGGTAGTTACCCGGCCCGACAACGTTCCTGTACTAGTACTAGTTACGCGTGCGCGACCTACATAGGAGAATTTTCCGGCGGCTCGAGGTCGTGGCCTTGGCAAGAACTGAATGTGTATTTGGTTCAGCCACCTCAACTTCTTCCATCTCCCTTCCTTAACCTGCTCACACCCTCGCCTCACCTTCCTGAAACTTTCACGCTCTGTGCTCAATAACCCCGACAGCCTCGGTCTTTGCCGCCATTAGCTAAAATCTTGACAGTTGATATTGCTCTCAAGCTTTTAGCGCACTGAATCACAGGAACAGCTTAGCGAAGAATTTTCCCTCGAGAGCCACAACAGCAACAGCAAACTCGCAACATGAACGGCGATAGTTATCCTTCTCGTGGTGGTGGTATGTCTTTGCAATTCCTACCGGAGCGTAATGCTGACCCAACTCTACGAATTGCAGATAGGCATAGTTATTCGTCCCGTGATTATCACGTATGTGTTTTCTTCACCTTTCATGCGAGATTTGTTGCTAACATACTCGATGCAGTCTTCTGATCATCGTCGTGACAGGGACAGGGAACGACGCCGAGAGCGCTCTCGCTCTCCACACCGGTCTTCCAGAGCTAGGAGGGACGATTATTACGACGGAACCGCCGACAGGGACAGATACAGGGACCGTGACCGTGACCGCGAAGCAGACAGATACTCTAGCCGCGATAGGGATTACGAACGAGAGCGCCGCAGAGGGACAGGAGGAGGAGACAGCCGCCGAGAACGTTCCGCCAGATATGAGGAGCCCCGAGCTGCTCGGGACCCGTTTTCCAGGAAACGCTCCGCAACCCCGCCACCTAAGAAGAGGGAGCCCACCCCGGATTTAACTGACGTTGTGCCGATTAACGAACGGAAAAGAAGAATGACCATGTGGGATATCAAGCCGCAAGGCTACGAGAATGTTACCGCTGAACAGGCAAAGCTTTCTGGTTCGTTCATCAAAAGCTTTTATGTATATTTTCTTGTACTAACATTTGTTGGTAGGAATGTTCCCTCTGCCAGGTGCACCGCGACAGGCACCCATGGATCCGACGAGGCTCCATGCGTTTATGACGCAGCCCAGTAGTGTTGCTACTACATCTACTCTTAAGCCCACAAACTCACGCCAGGCTAAACGCCTCTTGTTCGGCAACGTTCCCGAAGGCACTGATGAAGAAAGCTTACTAAAGTTTTTCAATGAGGCTCTATCGTCCCTTAATGTCACCACAGGAACCCCAGATCCAATTACTCATTTGCAGCTCTCAACAGACAGGAGGCTAGGTCTTCTTGAATTTAAAAACACAAATGACGCAACCGTGTGTCTAGCTCTTTCCGGATCCGAATATGAGGGAGCCAAGCTAGATATCAAACGCCCGAAGGATTACATTGTTCCGCTTGTAGCTGATGATAGTGGGCATCACGAAACTGGAGTGATTTCCAGCAACGTACCGGATACACCTAACAAAATTCTTGTTTCGAATATCCCAGAATATCTCCAGGATGAGCAGGTCATTGAGCTCTTGAAAAGTTTTGGGGATCTCAAAGCGTTCGTTCTGGTGAAGGATACGACTGATGATAGCTCCAAGGTAGATATTCCAGATACTAACATAACTTTTCTCTCGATTTACCATAATAATGGGACCTTTGCGGGTAGTTTCAATGAACAGCTATTAACCTTACGTTTAACAAATTTTATAGGGAATTGCTTTCTGCGAATATCTTGACCCTGCGACGACAGACATCGCTGTTGAAGGTCTTAATGGTATGGAATTAGGCGACAACACCCTCCGCGTTCAGCGTGCATCTATTGGTATGAAGCAAGCTGCGGGAGTGGAAATGGGTGTCAATGCCATGGCCATGATGGCAGGAACAACTAGTGCGGATCTGGAAGCGAGCAGAGTCCTGCAACTTTTGAACATGGTTACACCAGAAGAATTGATTGATTCCGAGGAATATGATGGTAAGAAAACCACATAATTTAGAAAAACATTAATATCAGCAAATACTAATTCTGTTTTGTGAAATAGAAATCTGCGAAGATATCCGCGATGAATGTATCAAATTTGGAAAGCTCATCGACATGAAGATTCCTCGCCCGAGCGGTGGTAGTAGGCAAACCGTTGGCGTCGGAAAGGTAGTCCTTTCCCCCCCCCCCTTTTCCCCCTTTAGGCTTGAAAGATCGAACTCTTATTTTGACGAGCAATGGCTAATCCAATTTATCAGATTTTTGTGCGCTTTGAAAATAAAGACACCGCTTCTATTGCACTTCGCGCTTTAGCCGGAAGAAAGTTCGCAGACCGAACTGTCGTGTGCACTTACTTCTCGGAGGTATGTTTACTTTCGCCTTTTACCCACCACATCTCGGTAACCAAATACTAATTCAACGAATACAGGAAAACTATGAAGTTGGTGCTTTCTAAGAAAAAAAACTTTATATTCCCTCATGAAAGAAAAAAGTATTCACATATTTTCTAAAACGCCAGTAATCTGTAGCATAGTCGTTATTTTCTAGCTCTTTATACTTTTCATTTCCCTTTAAATCTTTTCACTGAATGCCAATAGCGGTTTTTGTTTAACTAGTTCTAAGTGTCTTACGAAATCGAGGTCTCTTCCACGACACGGGCTAGTTTCTTTTTTTTCTTTTATTTCATCTTCTTTCCTTTTTCTTTTCTCTCCCGCATCTTGTTTGTGGTTCTTGGATTTTCCGCGATGAAATGAATAACTAGTTGTTGCCGCCTTGAAGGTCCGCGAAATGCGGCATGGCAAAGGTAAGCAAATTTTCGCTGGTGTCGTGGCGAGAGATTGTGTTATTTTAATATAAGCGTATATCGGCATTCATATGGTCTCAGCAAGAGAGAAGCACAGGGGATCTCGGGATTTTATTGTGACAAGTGACAAGGTTCGTGGGACGGGTATTTACTGCTTTGGACAATTTGAAAGCAATTCGACTGGTATGACAGATTCTAGCTTTTAATCCAATCTCTTAATAGCGATGAAATAGAGCTATTTATTTGTTTTTCACGGCAGACGTTGCTCCCGAGCATGGACCCGTCAAATATTTCTCGGGACTCCTCAGACTATTGGAGCCCTTGGTATTGATATAATAAACCGCATATTCGTTGCAGCGGGCTAGTTCTTGAATTCGACTCCAAGTCTCCCCTCCTCACCACTTCGTCGACCCCCGAAGCAGGAAAAGAGAAGACGCCAACGGAAACAGGCGTATCTACCATTTCTCTTACCAGTTCCTACCATCACAACGGCCAGCAGGTCCCTTTTCTCACCGCACCCCGATCAACCAGCTCATAGCGGCAGAACTGATTGATCGGCAAACAGTAAGGCCTCCTCCGCTATACCTGACTCCTCCGGCAGTGGCCTCGTCAAGAATCAGCCCCAGTATGCTTTTTCGTTCTCTGACAGGAAGCCCATGTAGGCGCTCTCTGGAAGCATAGTGTACGACACTTGAGAAGCTGTAGTTTTTATGGCCAACGTCCCGCAGAAACTTGTCGAGGATTATGTGACATTCGCCGCAGAATAAGTGGCCACACTTATAGAGAGTATAAGGGTTGCCCACGTCACGCAAGCAAATGTAAAATGTAAAACCGAAAGTCTTCACTCAAGGTCCTCAACCGGCGAGCCTGAGGTTTGTTTGTGGAGGTCGTGGTTTTAAGTGAGATCTCAGAAAAAAGTAGTGCGCTGGTTGCTTGTTACGGGGAGAAGATAAGGAGAGAATGATGGGTGTTAGATGGAAGAATTTTAGGGCGGTATTAGAGTTTCGGGCTTTGCGTGCTACGTATCATTTCACGGTATAGAACTTGTCGAGTGATTACGTATGATTTGTATGACAACTCTGCCGCCGTTACTTACAGTTTCAGTATTTAAAGCAGCGACGTTTGTGGGCAGCGTTACCTTTTCTTTTGTACATGTAAAGTATTCTTCAAATAAATAGAGTTTATGCCAAGAGAAGGCCTATATCCTAATATGACGATATTTGAACGACTGTAAACGGAAATTTGCATGTTAAGCAACATAAATCGCTACCACTGCCATCGTGATTCGGTAGGGGGAGATTTAGGAAGTAAAGGGGTAGAAAGACGGCAGTTGTCATTGAGAAATAATCTTCGGATGAAAATTCTTGTATTCCTTGTCATCTAAAAAGTAATGGCCAATAAAGGAAGAACAAGATGCAACGGCTGGAGATTCAAGGAGAAAATCATTTAAAGTAGCTAAGGAAAAAATTACTGGAGGATTTGCATGCGGTGAAGACAGAAGGGGACACTGGATTCTATAGGGAATAAGGCGCCGTGCAATTCCCCTGTTTTATACTTCCATTTCCCCCAACCCCCCACATAGAAGTCTCAATATCAGCGAATTAGACCCTTTCCCCAAGTATGTACTCTACATGTACAAAGGTTATGCCTCAGCTATGTACTAACACTCGCTCTTGGAGAAGCCGCCACCAGCTCAGGAGAGATGAGGAGTAAGGCAAAGGCCGTCCTAGTGCCAGTCTACATCAATAGATATCAGCCAGAACTGCTGCTACGAAGAGGAGGCTGATAGAGGTATGGTTACGGAATAGATTGTCAGACTTCTATTTCTATTGGCGCTCTCTCTTTCCTGGACTTTGTGGTCAGCAAAGTATGCTATCGGGGTTCTGGATTGGGGGGGAGGCGTGTAGTTCACGTTAGCATAAATTAATTTCAGGGCTCCGACAGTACTTTTGATATCCCAGAACAACTTCTAGTTATCGCCTGCGGCAACATCTGCCATCGATAGAAGAGAAACATCGATATATGGTAACAAATCGGGCGTAAACATCCATTGCTTTTTTTACTGAATGAAAGCAATGACAAAAGAGCCGTGTTAATGTATTATAGCAAAATCACAGTTTATCATTCAGCACAATATGTTTTTTTTTTTTTTTTTTTTGACGACATTCGTGGCATCGCCAATAAGAAAGGAAACAGGTAAGTCCTGGTAGCTTTTGGACAAAATCATATTTGCTCAAGCGGGACGGGGAATACATGCTCGCCGAATTATCGAGTGATAGCTCATGAACTTTGCTTACGATTGTCGCAAACACTTTTTTTTTTTTTTTTTTTTTTTTTTTAGCTTTTGGCAAATGCGAAAAAAAGTATCTGCTTTCGGTAGAATTTTTTTATTCTTTTTTTCTCAAGGTGCACTCAGCATTTTACACTGCACGCCAGTTTCAAATCGCGGGAGCTCGAAGAGGAGATTTGGCCGTTACCAGTACCCAAATCCCTGTCCGCCAAGCCTGTTTCAACGGTTTAGAAGCTGAGCTTAATCGCAGCGCAACGCATCACCACAAACACCAAAAAAATCGACCGCCGCAAACCCGAGTCTTCGTTCCCTACCTTATCCCACGTTCATTATCCGCAATTCCATTATCCGCATTCGTTTTTTCTCCGCACAAAAAAAAAAAAAAAAATGACGCGCGCCACCGAAACGATTTCCATTGCGCTGCTTCTGTCTTCTGTATGAACCCCCTGAGATTTGCTACGCGACAGAAGAAGAAATACGAATGAATGATTGCTGATGACGAGCCACGAGGACGGCGGATAGCTATACCTCGCCGCCTACCTCGGACTAATTCCTTTCCCGGAGAAGATCCAGCAGGACATCGTCCCCATTGTACGTCTTCCTTCAGAACTCCGTCCGCGTGTCCTCTACTCGCGCTGGCCATGCGCTAATATACTCTTACCAACAGCTCCCGTTCTGGGCACTCGTCTCCTTCGGAGCATATCTGCTCTTTTCGCTCGGATGGGGAATTGTCACGTTCAATGACAAGGAGGAGGCATATAAAGAGCTTGTACAGGTGCGCGTGTTTCTTCTTTACCCCGTGAGCAATGGTCCGTGGACTATGGGGTGGGCGAACTAATTTTGAGATGTATACAGGAGATCGAGGATGCCAAGAAGGATTTGCGCGCGAAGGGCGTTACCGTCGATTAAGCGGGATTTTTTTATTTCATTAATTTTTTTTTTCTGCGTATTCTAATTGGGGTTTGAGCTTAGCGTTTTTTTTTTTTTTTTTTTACTTCTTCTCCGGGGAGATATAACGAGAGTGTGCGTAGTAAGTTTGAGCAATGAGATGATTGTGTTTGATGCGCGAGGGAAATGCGCTCCCCAGCAATGGTTGTGATTGGTGTCGTGAAATGGTTCTATCACTACTTTCGAGGGCCTTTGGCACGTTTCAGATCTATGTCTCGCCCCAAGTCCACCGCGCTGTATGCAACAGCTGCAAAAAAACGAAATATTTTCCACTCTCTTCCAAAACTCCGGATCCACAAGCAATCCATAACGCCTCTAAACGCATACCCACAATTATAAATCCTATCAACAGGCCGTCCTGCTCTCCAGCCTCTTTTCGCTCTCTTCCAACTCCAACTCCAACTCCCACTCCTCCCTCTCCCTATCCTCTCCATAAAGAACCTCGCAAACACCTCCAACGGGAATATCCATGACTGCATCTGTGCCTTTACTCCACAGCGCTTTCCAATCCTTCAAATCGCCACCGCCCTCCTCACACAGCTCCCGCCCTGTCCACCTCTCACTCAACGTCATCCTTCTCTTCCCCCTCTCCCTCTTCTGCATTCCATCAACAACCCCACTCCCATCCAGCGGTGAAATAGGAGAAACCCCCGCCGAATCCACCGGCTTAACTCCCGGGGTCTCCCCAGGCGCGAAAACCCCAGCGACATTTGCCGCATCGTCGACGATACATTCCAGTTCCTCCAGTCGCCGCGTCAGGTACCCGGTGTTGTAGCTCGCGAGCGCAACGTAGATGTAAACAACGAGCATAACCAGAAACGACGGTAACGCCAGCGACCACCAGCGGTTGGGATAGTAGTGGATTCCCATTGCGTGCAGGAGCGGCGACGGCGCATACGACCAGATGATGTAGATCAGGAATGCCAGCGACGAAATGAGATACAAGACAAACCCGTAGTATTCGTACGTGGGCACCTTCGGAGCCGCGCGAGGCGAGGATTGAGCAATTCTCGAGGACGTCGCAACCGCTTCGCTGTCGGAGGAGTCGGGCGTTGTTGGGCGGGAGGGCGTGAACGGTGGAGGGAGGAGGAGGGAAGTTAACGATGGTGAAGGGGGCAGCGGCTGTAGACGTTAGCTAGAATTTTAGTAGACGGGTGTCTGAACGTACAGTTGGCGGCCGATTATAAAACGGCGGTGCGAACGAGCTCGGATGTAACTGATTGCTAGAGCCTGTGGGTAACGATGTCGTCGAGCTATTCGACGACAGCTCGTCGTCGTCGTCCGAATCAGATATTCCACCGCCGGCAACTCCTCCACCACCACCACCGCCTCCTCCTATCCCATCGCGAGATCCCACGCCATTGCTACCGGACGGCCGGTTCCGCTGGTTCGGAGACGAGGAACGGTTTCGGAGGTGGGTTGTGAGGTTTGGCGACGAAGCGGAGGTGTTGAGCGGCGGCAGTTGTAGCGTGGATGCCATTTCTGTAGGTTGGGGGTTGGCACAGATTCGCGCGGGAAGTGGAATTGGGTAGGGGAGACGCGACGCAACAGCGGAGCGAGAATGGATCGGCAAGACGACAACACGCGAAGGTGTCAATGTTGTAAGGGCCATTCGAAGGAAAAGAGGAATTGATGTACCATGTTTTTGCTCAGACAAAAAAAAAAAAAAAAGCAAGATTTGCCTGTTATGAATTTCAAACAAACCCAAATACTAAGGCATGTCCAGCGTAAAACACGATAAGCTAACAATTATATGTACTATACGCCGCACAACAGCCGACTTTTGTATGTAGATATACCTTACTCAAAATATTCTAAAGTATCGCAATCTTTTTATAGCATCTCTCTCAGAACAATACCAATCAACAAAACCTCAAAACTTTTAATTATAGCCTTCAAATCCCATCCTTAACGCCAATAAAATCTCCGGAGATATACTATAATTTTCCGCAAACCACAACACACTACTCATCAAACCCCTTAAAGAATTCCTCCTCTCCATTCACTTTCTGTTCCTTTTCCTTCCTCCGCCTCTTAACCTCCTCCACCAAACTCTTCCACTCCTCCTCCTTCTCTCTTTCCTCCTTCGACATATTCGCGAATCTCTCCATCTCTTTTCGCTTTCGCTTTTTATCTCTTTTAACCTCTTTCGTCTCCTTTTTCTCGGTCTTTTCCGACCAAGCTTCATTCTTTTTTTTTCTTCCCTGCTCTCCCTTCGAGACCTTCAGTTTATCCCCTGTACTGGAATTGAGTGCCTCGAGGCGGGCTTTTTCCCGGGCCTTGTCTTTATATGCATACGTAGCCATCTTGAAAATAAAACACCGACATCAATAACCCAACCCGAAAAAAAATCAAAAAAATCGCAGTTTCGATACTTACGTCCAAGTCAACTCCCAACTCCACCTTCTCCACGCCCTCCCTCCGTAATTCCGGCATCTTCGGCATGGAAACCAACGCGAAGCTCTCTGCCAGGTCTTTCCACTCCAAGTCCTGTACACGGAAGATGCTCCCCGTCTGATGTTTGCTGTAAGCCCTGACATGGCTCACGAACGCTTTCGTCCCTTTCTCGTGCAGTGCCCGATCCTTCAGCACCACGGCCCGCATTTTTTCCACTGCCGTCTTCGCCTCCTCTTTGCTGGGCTCCTCTCCGAGTGTTAGCGGAATAACCGGGGTTTTCCGGACTTCTAAAAAGTCCACGTATCCTTCTTCCCGGCCTTTGCTCAAGAACAACACCGCCATTCCCTTTCGCCCTGCCCTTCCGGCGCGGCCGCATCGGTGGAGGAAGACTTTGGGGTCTGTGGGTGCATCGAGCTGGATTACGAGGTCGACCTCGGGGATGTCAAGGCCCCTGGCGGCGAGATCTGTCGTGAGGAGTATGCTGGGTGAGACTGCGGTGGCGAATTTGGTGAAATTCTTTTGGCGCGCGTTGGGGGTTTGTTTTCCGTGCAGCGGGATGACTTCGTATCCGCCTGCTTTGGCCCTTGGGCTGGGAAGGACGGTGGGGAAAAGGGCGGAGAAGTAGTCTACCGAGGCGCAATTGGAGAGATATAGTATAGTCTTTTGGGGGATCGTGTTGGAAGGGAAGAGGTATGCGAAATTGGGAGAAAGGATTCGTTGAAGGTAGACAAGACGTTGTACGGGCGATGCAAGAACATACGACATCTCAAGACTGTAATCCCACTATCAGCACCATAATCTTTTCCTTTGTAACTGAGCAAAGCCCACCTCGCCGGCGTCCTCTTCTCCTCCTTCTGGCTCTGGACCTTAACCACAACCTTCACGGGATTCCTCAATCCTGCTCTGACCAAGCTTCCCACAACGGCATCGCTAACAGTAGCGCTGAACAGGCCCGTCCTCCGCTGCTTCGGCAACCTGGCAATAATCCTCGTCAACGTATCTTTGAACCCCAAATCCAGCAGCCTATCTGCCTCGTCAAGCACCAGCGCCTCAAACGAGTCCGCGGAGCAGTGCACGTGCGGGGACGCCAGCAACTCATTCAGTCTTCCGGGAGTCGCAATCAGCAAATTTGGCGACGTCTGCAAAAAAGTCTTCAGGTCCTGCGCAGGCGGCGTATTTCCGCCCAGAAGCAGCAGCGTCGAGATCTTCGCTTCTGCGCCGCCCCCGTCTGCGCCGGTGGAAGAAGGGCCATGGAATGCCAGCAGCGACGTCAACACCCCGTGGATCTGTGTCGCCAATTCTCGAGTGGGTGAAATTATGATGGCGCCGATGTGGTTCTTCTTCCGGTTTTCGTAAGACCGTAGTAGTCGCTCAATAATTGGCACAAGAAACGCAAGTGTTTTTCCGCTGCCCGTGACCGCTTCTACCACGACGTCCTTGTTGCCCAGAAACAGCGGGATAGTGGAAGCTTGCACGGGCGTCATCTTTGCGAAGCCGAAGCTGGAAATTGCATCCAAGATCCATGGTGACAGGGGTGGATTTATCGAATCCCATGAACGGGTGTCCGCCGAGGCAGATGCAGAGGTCGAGGGGGGTTTCGGTTTCGACAGCATTGTTTTTTGTGTAGATAAAATTTATTTTTTTCGGAGGTGAGGCTCCGGGAGGTCAATCTAAGCTTATCGTATCTCTTGGCACTTCGGCAATCAACGGTCGCCGAGTGATATGCTGTGATTTTTGTCCCCATCAATTGCGAATTTTCCCATCGATGCCTCCAAGTTGCAACTCCAAGTTCCCGAAATCCAATGCGATATTTCTAGCAAAAGCTCCTGGGTATTGCCACCTCCCAACTCCACCCGAAATCCTCCCACCAGCAACACCACCGGCTTCAACTGTGTTGTGAGCCCTCACCGCCAAGCCCTAATCCTTGCCACCAAAATTAAAAAAGCCCAAACCCGTCAATTCCACCTTCAACCTCCAACCTCCAACCTTCACTCTCTGCAACCCCAACCCCAACCTAAACCTACCAAAAACATGGGCCGCGAACTCCAAAAGAAGAAAAACCGCTCCTCAAACCCCAAAAAAACCAAGCGCAAAAACCCGCGCATCCACAAAGTGCGGATTCAAGGCAACGCGATAATCGCCAAAAACTGGTTCTTCCTCCTCTTCCCCCCCTTCAATCCTCCGCAAAAAAATGCTAACAAACCAGGGATAAAACGCAAACGCTCTCGCAAAACTACCGCCGCCTCGGCCTCACCTCGCGCCTCAACAGGCCCACCGGCGGCACCGAAAAGACACTAGGCACCGCCGCTGCCTCTCCGACCACCGCTTCCCAGGCCCTGGGCCCCAACGAAGCGCGCATACTCCGCAACGACGACGGCTCCATCAAGGAGATTATTTACGGGGCCTCAGCAGAGAAAGCCCTAGACCTAGCAGACGAGGCCGAGCCGTTGCCTGTAGAAGCGAAGACCGACGTGGTGAGGCAGCTGGAGGCGCAGGCGCAGCAGGTCCGGGAGAAGCGGGAGCGGTTTCAGAGCGCACGCGAGGAGGAGTGGATCCAGAGGTTGGTCGAGAAGTATGGGCATGACTATCAAAAGATGTTTTGGGACCGGAAGTTGAATCCGATGCAGCAGTCGGTGGGGGACTTGAAGAGAAGGGTGCTAAAGTGGGAGAAGAAGAATGGGATGGGGAATTAGGATTTTGTTGGAAGGTGAAGAGATGTGGGGTCCCGGCCGGGGGGGAGGAGTAATTTTTAGGTATTCGGCGTTTTTGGGTCGGTTTGCAGAAACGGAAAAAAAGAGTAATTGCGGCTTTTACACTCGTTGTAGATGTTTATGAGTAAATAAATTATAAAAAACTGCAGCTTCGACCACCTTTCAAGGATTCAAGGAAAAAGCGGGTACTTGAACAGAGCCAAAGAAACCAAACAGCATAACGATTATCCACAGCCCAAGCTCAACATTAACGCTACTTGACACATAAATCT
Source organism: Phymatotrichopsis omnivora (assembly GCA_016880775.1). Classification (NCBI taxonomy): domain Eukaryota; kingdom Fungi; phylum Ascomycota; class Pezizomycetes; order Pezizales; family Rhizinaceae; genus Phymatotrichopsis; species Phymatotrichopsis omnivora. Next base: position 12,589 of record JABYPW010001734.1, read on the forward strand.
ACCATGCAACTACAAGACCCAAATGCAAATTACACCCACCAAGCGTAAAATCATAAACATCCCCTCATTAAGCACTCTTCAAAACTCCTCACTCGCCAACTAAATCACCAGTCAGCACTCACCACCCAACTACAGCGCCACAACAGAAACACTCCTACCATTTTCTCGAGCCCAGCACTCGTAAAATCGTCTCTCTTGGCCAAATAAGGCTTCAATAAATACGGTTTGACCTTCGCCAGTACCCCATCCCTCATCCGTTCCTTAACCGCCGTAGGCCTATCCAATCATCAGTCCAGTCACTCCAAACATCGCAAAAAAAGAAGAGTACAACATACCGAACCGCAAACAAGTTACCGATTTCGTGCAGCAGTTCAAAACTTTCCTTCAGGTCCGGAACATTCCATTTATCGACCAAGTCTCGATATTTCGTGATATCCCTTTTTTATGCATATGTGCAACAGAAATCAGCAAACATATCACGAAATTGAAGGGCTGGGGCTTACTTGGAAAGCATGATACCGCCGGCCTGGTTCACTTGATATTTCTTCAGATGCTCCAACAGCAAGCCTCTGAACCCGGCGCCGATTTCGTTGAGGAATTCCCGCAAATTTGCACCGTCGAGGGAATCTCTGGCGATTTCGTAGACCTTCTGCAGGAACGTGCATACGGTGAGGGAAGTCTTCACGTCGGAAAAGCGGACGAATTAGTAAAAAAAAAAAAAAAAAAAATGCGATCCAGCGAAAGTGGTGGAACAAGACATACCGGAGTCTGTAGAGTCGTCAAGCTGACGTCGTCATCCTTCGGTTTATAATCCTGCTTCTTCTGTTTCGACAGTAGGGTTGTGATGTATTGCAATACCGCTTCCCGTTGTCAGTCTACATCCCACCAGCAAGGTAGAAGGGATACTCACCGTCGATAGACCTCTGGATTATGCTGTTGATCTTCTGTTCCAGACTTGCCAGGGTCGTGTTCGTCAATTTGACCATTTCCCGCCTTACGGTAAGGGACGTCTGCGACAAAGGTACCAGGGCGGTGTTGATAAACGTGAACATCAGATGCATGATAGTGGTAGCGGGCTTAATTTCCAGAACATACGAGAGGTCTGGCTCTCCTTTCGACTGTTGTTCCGCTGTATCCAAGGCTCTATACCACAACATTAGATTTCGCATGCGCTGCCAGTGGTTTGAGAGAACCTACGCGTCCAAAGCCGCGTCCAGGTACATAATCCGCATATGCTCAATAAGGATATTCAGCAAAACCGACACATCCTTCGCTCTTTATCCGCAATTAGCATCTCCGCCATACTTTTTTAAAAAAAATAAATAAATAAATAAATAAATAAATAAATAAGTAAATAAATGAGTAAATAATAGAATAGGAATGGATTAAAAT
>JABYPW010001735.1:2477-13978 GCA_016880775.1 Phymatotrichopsis omnivora
CCCCCCCCCCCCCCCCCCCCTTTAGCTATTACTAAGCTATATGAAGGTTACTCTGATAGCCCTTAGCAAGTATCAATCCTATGTATATGACGGAACTCTTTTCCTATTTTTTCAAGTACACTTTTTCCTCCAGCGGGGCATCTTTTAACTAACTTAATAGCATGGACTATCCTATGTATATGACTATGGCCTTACTCTTAAATAAGTGTACCTGACCTTTCCATACAATAGTAACCAAGGGAGTATCATTACCTAGCTATTACTAGTCTGTTACTCCTACAATATGTAACTATGTCCTTGCTCCTTATCAAGTATAAATGCCCTGTCTACATTACAAGTAATCGAAATAGGAAGATAATTACACATAGCTATTACTAAGAAAAGAATTGCCTAGCTATTGCTGGAGCTCCAGCTTAAAGAGGACATGCTCCTCCCTCAGTTCACTATTAGATAGGTAGGGCATGTACACAAACTTAATTGCAAAGATATAGCCACATACATAGGAGTGATCTCGCTAAGTGCTATCAGGGTAACCCTTCATATAGCCATTGAGGTTATTAGTCACATTCACTTACAAGGACTGAACCAGTAATTATGTAACCTTGCACAGTTGGGAAAAACTCGTTTACACTATGAAACCTATGACTAACCATAAATTCTTAGTATAGAATGAGGCAAGCAGGATTTTAACCTATAACATTGTGCATTACTGCACAATGACACCAGTACAGCCATACCACTATACCATCCTCCCCTCACTCTAGCTTAAAGATAGGGATACTATTATAAACTATAGGTTTGTACTTTCATATTTGTTGTATTCTCTTCACAAAATCCTTTGTTACTGTAGTTCTTTGAGATTATATGCTATAAATTATAAGTTATAACTTAGTCATATAATATTACTCATATTAAGCTATGTGGCTTATAGAGGTCATGAGAATAGTAGTTATATTAAGTAATATATAGGAAAGAGTCCTGTAGACTAAATAGGTTTTAGAAAGACTCCAATAGAAAGGAGGTAGTACTCTTAGAAGTTAGTATAAATAAAGAGATACTCTACATACTCCTATATTTTTCTTCTTTTTTCTTGAGGGGAGGATGGTCTAGTGGTATAGCTATCCTAGTGTCGTTGTATGGTAATGTATAATATCGTGGGTTCAAACCCTACTCACCTCATTCCATACCACCAATTTCTAGTTGGTTGCAGGTTTTGTAAAGTAATCAAGTTTTCCCTAACTGTGCAAGGTTACCTAATTACTGGTTTAGTCCTTATAAGCAAATATGACTAATGACCTCAATAGCTTCATGAAGGGTTACCCTGATAGTGCTTAGTGAGAACACTCATATGTATATGGCTATGTCTTTGCGATTAAGTTTGTGTACATATCACACCTATACAATAGTAAACCAAGGGAGAACTATGTTCTCTTTTTTCTTCTTGGCTATATAAAGGGTTATGCTGATGGCACTTAACGAATTCACTCATGCATTTATGACTATATTATATACAATTAAGTTTGTACGATACCTATCCATACATCAGTGATTTGAGGGAAGATCAAATCCTCTCCTTTCTTCTTGCCATATGAAGGGTTACCCTAATAGTACTTAGCAAGATCGCTCCTATGTATATGGCTATATCTTTGCAATTAAGTTTGTATATATGCCCTGCCTGTATAATAGTGAACCAAGGGAGAAGCATATCCTCTTCTTTCTTCTTTACACAGTATCTTAAGTAAATTCTATAGGAATAAGAATATTATTCCAATGAACCTTTAGTAAATAGATCTCCCTAGGCTCACCTTATGTAGTACTGTATTACTTATAGAAGAACTATTTATCTTCTTTATTACTAAATTACCTAAAATACTAGCTACAGATTAAGATCTATTTTAGACCACTAAAGGTATTACATAACAATATTTCTGTAGTCTTCCCAGGTACCAGGTCAGGCTTAGAACCTAGTTCCAAGTTAATGAGAATATTATATGTTATGAACACTGGTAGTGGTCTTGCCATTAGTTCCTTGGCCCTATGCTATCATGAAGATTTCACTTAGATTATCAATATGTGAGTATTAATACCTCTACCCTTTACTATTATGTTAAGCACTCTAGAGATAATCCTCTATCACATAACCTTTTAGCATGGTATAGTATAGTGTTGCTTTACTATGGGCCTTAAAAAAGTATAGGAAGTTAGCCCTACAGTTACCATGTGATTAGCTATCAGCATGACATAACATTGACCTAGTCAGCTATGAGGTCCTGATTGGGTAATCAGACTCGTATTATAAGAGATTAGGATAAGACAGGAGCAAGGCCCAAAGTTGTCCTAGCCAATCATAGTCAAATCGATTACTAATTATATCCTATCCTTATCAGATTCTTCTACAGGTTTCAGTGATTAGGAATTGAAGGATGATCTAGAATGGAAATGTTTCTTTAGGGTTCTATTTCCTTTATCATCTCTATGCTATCTCAGCAGGAAGAAGTTGTATTTAAGTGTGCATCTTTTGTGTATCTTGTCTGGCCATATAAAAGTTACCCTAATGGTACATAGCAGATATTACTCCTATATATATGACAATATCTTTGCCCATAACTAGGTGTACATACCTTGTCTGTACAATAATGACTAAAGGAAAAGAAGTTCCTATATCTTATCTATTCTCTTCTTTCCTCTTTAGTATATAGATACCTTGTCTTCTCTGTGATCCCTATTATAAAAGCCTTGAGTTATCTTTAAGCCTTAAAGAATATATTCATTCTTCTCTCTCTCTTTCTCACCCTGAACTTGTAGGGAAAATATCTTTCTAGTAGAGTATTCAAAGGTTAAGATATCTGAGTTCACTTATTAACATTTGTAATACATACCTAGGGTATTTTCACTAAGGCTTTACATTCTATATAGGGTAATCTATCACATTATATCAGAATCTGTGAGTGCCACTTCCCCTAAGTTGAGCTATAGGACTACATAATAAGTATTATCACTACTAAACTCTGACTAAGTAAAGTGAGGCTTTGACAATATGATATTCAAAGGATTAGTTATATATGATTGATGATGAGACTTATTACCTCAATCTCACTATGATATACTGATCGGCTATATCATTGGAGGACATGACCTAAGGAGGTATCCCCACTGAATAGTATAGATGATCTTGCTAATATATGACCTGATTCCTTATTGATAGATTTGATCATCTTCTAGGGAAATTGTTATAGCATATAGAAATTTGTAATAGAATATTTCAATAAGGTTATTTTTATTTATAATTCCTTAGTTAATCTCTTAGTTAAAATTGGATATTTAAGAGGGAGTGGATGAGTAATATGTGATGTGGGGTGAGGATAGTCTAGTCGTATAGCTATCCTAGTATTATTATATAGTAATGTGTAATATTATAGGTTCAAATCCTACTTGCACCACTCCTTAATACTACAATTCCCTGGTTGGTCATAGGTTTTATAGCATAAGTGAGTTTTCCCTGACTATATATAGTTCTATAATTACTAGTAAATCTATGTAATAGAATTTGACTAATGACCTCAATAGCTATATAAAGGTTACCCTGATAGCACTTAATGAATATTGCTTATATTTATATGACTATAGCCTTACTCTTTATATAATAGCTATATAAAGGGTGACCCTGATAGCACTTAGCAAGATCGCTCATATGTATGTGGCTATGTCTTTGCAATTGAGTTTGTGTACACACCCCACCCATATAATGTGAACTGAGGGAGAAGCATATCCTCTTCATTGAGTATACCTGATCTATCTATACTATAGTGACTGAGGGAACATAATTGTCAAATAATGTATAATGTGCTATATAAAGGTTACCCTGACAGTGCTTAGTGAATATCACTCCTATGTATATGACTATAGCCTTACTCTTCATTGAGTGTACCTAACCTATCCATACTATACTAACTGAGGGAAAATAATTGTCAAGCAATATGTGATGTACAGAGGAAAATGGATAATACCTACTCTATAATTTAATAAAAATAAAAGAATAACTCTAGAAAGACTTCAAAGAGTATGCTTAAAAGAAAATCAATAAAAGTATGGACCTGTACTTAATAAAAGACAAATCTAGTGCCACCAGAGCTTACCAGTTTAGGACAGGAGAATCCTATATACCAAACTTCTACTACCTTAACCTACAGATCTATTTATGTAGTAAACCATAATCAATACAATATTACCTCTATAAGTGCAGAATAATAGTACAAATCAAATAACAATTATGCTTAGACAAAGACACTGAATTCATACTTTACAAAGACATAAACTTTTGGAAAAAGATAGTTAAAGAACGAATCAGAAGGCTGCCAAGAGCTCTCCCCCCTCCCCCTAAGGTCATTATATAGAAGTAGAATAGGTGAACGTGCTTATATTATTATTTTCTTTTTCTTACATTTTTTCTTCATAAAAGCTGCAACAGATAGATAGATGCAGAGGGTGTCTTTTCTCTTTTTCTTTTTCTCTTTTCTTTTCCTTTTTTCTTTTTTCTCTTTCTTTCTTTCTTTCTTTCTTTTATCTGACTCTTTTAGCTATATTATTGCTCTTTATTAAGTGTAGACACCCTACTGGAGGGAGTCAGATATAAAACTTAGAAAAAGGGAAATAAATTATCAAGCAACATATAATGTTTTCTTCTTCTCTCTCTAGCCTTCATCTTAAGTCTGGTACTATCTTTAAGCCTTAAGAATATACTTTGCTTTCTTCACCTTAAGATATTTATCTTTATCATAACTCTATGATAAAAGTGAAATTATAAGTGGTTCTAACTTGCTAGTTAAGATATCTGAGTTTACTAAGTAATACCCTCTTGTGAAGCTTCTTATACCAACACTTACATCTATATCTTCTACAAGTCTTCCATCACAAAATGAGTCATCCTTCATAATTTAAGCTTATTAGAGGATTTCCTTTTTTCTCTGTTTTAAGGGTCTCCCTATTTTTACTTCTTTTTTCATTCTCCTTCTTCTTTTTACTTTTTACTTTTCCTCCTCTCTTCTTCTTTCTTTTCTTTTTCTATCCTTACTTTAAGTTAGTTCTTAATTCTTAAAAGTGTTTATACCCTACTTAAGGATTTCTAGATATAAATATTTTAGAGAAAAATATGATATAAGGTTACATACTTCTCTTCTTTCCTCTTTATACAATATTTTAAGTAAATACTTATAGGAATAAATATAAGATTTATTCCCATGAACCTTCAAATAGATTTTCTTAGAGATTATCCTATATTATATTCTTCTATACCAGAAAAAGCTCTCTATCTTTAAAAACTCTAGGTACTAACTTGGACCTAATTTCTATCACTAAAAGAGTCATCCTTTAGAACACCTCCTATTTATAACCCTTTACTATACTAGAAAGGTAGTGCATATCTCATATGATTATTAATATAAAGGGGTAGGCTAAGATTATAATAATACTAAGGATGTCATTAAGGGTATTAGTATAAGATATGGTAACCTGTACTATATCCTTGGACAGGTTGTTGTTTGATAATATTTCCCTAATAATAATAGCTATAAGGCTTAGGGACATAATGAAGGAGGAGAATAAGATAGGGGTGATATGACTACTAGTGTCTGCCAGGAGAGAATTAGATGAAAAAGAGGAGAAAAAATTATGATTAAAAGAATAACCAGTAGAAATACAAACTGCTAGTAAGGTCTAAAGGGCTATATAGTAGCCTGAAAAGAGCTAGTAAAAGAGTAAAGACAAATGCAAGAAGGGTTCCTGGGGTTATAAACACTAAAGATATAAGTTAAATAATGATTTTTATACTTGGGGACTCTTTAGTAGCTCAAGGGAATAAGGGTCTTTAATTAGTTCTCTAATAGGGGGGCTATAGTTTAGCTAATGATGACTATAGTACTAGTTAAACATAGTGGGGGTATATATAGGGTTTATATCAGAAACTATACATAGGATATCATGTGTAAAATATTGCTTAATCAAGTAAGTCGATGTGTAGTCTAATAACAGAGTAGCAGTTAGGGTGCCCCTAGAGGGGTACAGGGTCGTGAAGTGGAGTGAGCTGGTGATACAAGCTTTTTCAAGAAAAAAAAAAATGCAAAAAGACACTTCACTCCAGCTATTACCTTGTACCCATTACGTAGGTCTGGTACCAATTTCATCGGATAAATTCAGCTGCCTAAGCCATTCCAATCACTTTGAACATCGCGAGTACATTTATATAGACATAATCACACAGCGTTTAAAAAGAAGCACTTTGAGATCCTTGCATCTCCTATACCAACACCCACAGTATTATATATACTATTGATAAATATCTATATACCGTGTAATTTGGACTCTCGCACAGCAGATCATGTTCCATCACTCGATGTTTCACCTCCTTCCACCTCAACGCCAGAGAAGTTTTGCCAACCATTTGACAGACGAAGCCGTCTCGAACATTTACGCCGCGCAAGCACTAATTCACGAGCATAGACACCGTAAATATCCAAAAGTCTCTCTTTAGAAAACCATCTACATGCACTTCCCCTCACTCACTTAACCCACGCGCGGCGAATGCAAAGGCCACACCTGCAAGTTTTTCTTCATCGCCTCCGCAGTAAACTTCCCCGTCTCTCCACCGTCCCCCCCTGCAGGTGCATGTCGTTCTTTTCCGTATTCCCCTGCATGATGCTTCTACCGGGATCATACAGACCGATAATGCAAGTTCCTCGCTTATCTCTCCGTGAGAAAGCTTGTTTGGGATCACCGTAGGGATTACGAGTTGTGCGGTGTCAAGGAATTAGCGACAAATTGTGCACGAACACTCGGTTAATACCTATCGCCGCCCACGGCCAACGGGAAAGTGAACTGCATGTACTTGGTATTGTTTGCGCTAGTGCACAACCACGGTGGTTTTTTTTTTTTTTTTTTTTTTTTTTTTTTTTTTTTTTTTTTTTTTTTGTGCTCAGGTTCTTGGTATTGACGGGACGGTATGACGACTACACCCAAATTTCGCCGAAAACCCAATAAGTATCACGTCTTTTGTACGTATCTCAGCGCGAGCCTGTGGACGTCAGGAGAAAGTCGTGTTTGTTATAGTTACTGCGAGCGGCGAACATTGGCTTTCTTGCGCGAATTACAGGGGAAATTGGACTGAGGACGCGTGGTGTTGGGAAAGGTTAAAAATTTTGTTGAATTTGTGGCTTCGTTTCGCATGTATAAATTGCTCGCCTCCTCCTGTATCCAATGAGCATCGAAGAGTATCGAAATTTCAGATCACAACGAGAGATCCCCAGAACTACGCCATCTATTTGTTCAACTTTTCAACAAAGGTCACTTCCTTTCTTTTTAATTATGAACCACGAGACAAACGTGCAAGAAGTCCTCAAGACTACACCATTTACCAATCAATCAACACAGTTTTCTTTTTACTTAAATTTTCAAACCAATAATCATATTCAAATTTTACATACCCCATTGACAAATTCTTTAATATGCGCGATCACGTCCTTATCCCAATTGCGAGTGACAAAGGCCCATTGTCTCTATCAATAAGCAACGTCCACACCGCGACACACCGAACCCATTTTCCGACCGAGTTCGAGATAACCGGAGGGCAGTCTTTTAGACTCGAGACCCTCAGTATACAAATGACAACAATAGAGCACGGACCAGCCTGAGCTTCAGAAATATAAACGTGATTTTTTTTTTTTTTTTAAGGCGAGGAAAGTGTGCGTGTTCGAGATGGCAGCAGCTACTGCTGACAGGGATGTACTCGATTGAAATGATTTATGTTGATCAGAGATGGGTGATATATGCTGCCGTTCGCTAGTTGAAATTAAAGTGTTTAAGAGAAAGATAACCGGAGCTCATGTTTTCTTTAATTTTCCAATTTGAATTGGCTTACCATGTGCAGAATAGGTCCCAGATATCACTGTGTTGGCAGCCAGCTCTTATTCTCCTTTTTTTTTTTTTTTTAAAAAAAAAAAAAAAAAAAAAAAATAGCTTCCTCATCAAATTTAGTAAAGCAAGTCAAACTACGAATATCGGACAAAAAGTATATATGTAACGCAGGTGCTACACGTGTACGCAATGCCGTCGTCGAGCCCAGCTGAATACCACATAAAAACACATTTCTACAGTCGCATGCGGTCTCAAACTCCCATCCATCACTGCCAGCTGTCCAAATTCCAAAAGTTCCAATTCCAGATCACCCGATATCACTCGACCTTACACCGATCCCAGCCCCAGTCTTGGCACACTAGTGGTTAGGTTTCAACTTTCCGTGATCTTTCACCAACCCATCCGCACCTTATTCACCGCTACCGTTGCACTCACAATGAAACCCACAACCGCCCTCCTCCGCTCGATTCGCCGGCTCCAGCTCACGACCAAACAGGTCAATGGCGGGTATTACAAGGGTACCGGATCCGGGTCAATGGGTCGCCACACGAAACACGGAGGATACATCATTGATTGGAATAAGGTCAGGACTTATGTCGTGCCCGATTTGAAGGGATTTGCGGTGAGTATTTCTTTGCTGGAGTGAGGTGAAGAGGGGGAGACAGGAAAGATGGGATAGAAGGCTAACGAAGAAGGGGTAAACAGTTAACGCCGTTCGTGACGATGAAGATGAAGCCTACGAAGGGTACTTTTGAGTATGGGAGTCCGTTGAGCGGGGAGGGATATTTGGCAAGATGGAAGGCGGAGAATGGGGAGAATTAGGTCTTTTTCGGCGCACCAAGAGAGGGGTTGTGGCGATTTGAGTTTCGAGAATAGGATTGGAGCTGGAGTCCGAGGCTTTTCTTTTTTATTTTTTTTTTATTTTTTTGTGTAAAGAAATTTATTCCTACGAAAATTTACAGGATCTAGAGAAGGAAGAGGAGAAAGAGGGTTGAGATAGGGAATACTTGGAATATAAGAAAACTGGGAATTCCTGGTCTAGCTTAACTATAAACGAGGTTTGGAAAATGGTGGCGATGGACAACATCTATTTCCACCCAGCTTGTCTGCAAGCATAGTCATACGATAGATATTACAACACTCTCCTCTTTCCTCCCTAATGCACACACACACACCTTTTCTCAATTGTTTTTTTTTAAAAATAAATTTAATTTTGTTTATTTTGTTTATAGTTTATAGTTTATTTTGTTTTGTTTTGTTTATTTTGTTTTATTGTGTTTGTTTTGTTTGTCTTATTTTGTCTGTTCATCGGTTTTATTTAGGGCGCGTTTGGTTGCAACCGAATACCATGGTATTCGAGATTCAAATACCACAACCTGAGATCTCAAAACATAAAGTGCCCAAAAACCATGGTATTGAAAAAACAAGTCTGACTTTTTTTTTTTTTTTTTTTCATCTAATAACTATGCATTCCGCTCGTCCCACAGTCGCCTACGCCCCTCCGTCAGCCGGGCTCGTAAACGAACCCTGGAGCTCACCACTATGGCGAATATTATTTCATAATTCGCCAAACGGGTTCCCAAAAAATTGTGTAATAGCAAAACTTTAGTTTTCGCATTTCTAGTTTTTCTCAATGTATATCATGGTATTAGGATACGATGATATTATATTACAGTAGCATCCAAACGCGCCCTTACTTATTTTATTTACTTATTTTATCTCTTTATTTTCTTTTTCTTTCTCAAAAAAAAAAAAACCCCAACAAACCATTTTAAAGCACTCCCACTTGCACACGCTCCCTGGCCCGCAACTTCTCTAAATACTCCCGTTCCTTCTCCAACTTGCCCCTCGCTTTCCTAATTTTATCCAGCCTCGACGTAGCCCCATGCCGCATCTTTGTAATCATGTCCCCAGCTTTTCCTTTTGTCAGTCCCTTAAGCCATGAATCGTCGTCTTCGTCTCTGCCTTTGATTTTGCGGAGGAATTTGATTTGGGATTCTGAGGGTGGGGCCTGTCGCCAGGGCGCTTTAGCGTCGAGGGTAGCAAGAACGTAGGTTTTAGTGGCGTAAGTATCTGATGGCCTTTGTCAGTTATTCAGTCATATGCACAACACGAGTGTGGGTTGTGGGTGCAAGTGTCTTGACTGCATGGTCCGTCCGCCAATCTCTTGTAAATATAGATATGTATACGTGCAGAAAACTCCCGAGTTCAAAGGGACCAAAGCATACCAGCTGCTCTGACGGCTGTTTCAAGCGATTCTGCTTCATGGACGACTGCACGGGGCTTTCCCCGAACGTGTGGATTTCCTGAGACAATGAACGGGAGGGGTCTGCTCTCCAACACGTGGAACAAACCTTCCAGCAAACTCGTCAGCATATCAAAACAAGATTACTGAAACCCCAATAATAATAATAAAAATAATAAAACATGTTCAAACCATCTTCGCGCCGCTCAATCTTTAAATAGGCGTTCGCTCCACAACTAAGAATATACTTCTCCTCGTCCACAGCTACCCACGCAAGTTTGCTTATCTTTCTTATGAACCTCTCCTCAGAACCAAAATCCAGGATAAGATCAAACACCGAATCGTAATCGATGAACGTCACGCCTGACGCTTTGATGCCCTCGGCTGTCCCTGATCCTTTCAATTAGTAACCTTCCAGTGTACCGGAGGTAGAAATAACTCACCATGACCCTCTGCTGCTGATAATCGAAGCTCGGCGGCTTCTTTAGCTTCTTCCACTTTCTCCTCCATGTCTTTAATCTTAGCATCTTTTAAAACCTCGGATGGATCCAAACCGAAGAGTGTTGGGACAGTGACGATGCCCCGCGCGACATTACAGACCATATCGATGACATGGCAGTCCTTTTTGCCGGGATATAACCGCATTCCACGTCCAATCATCTGGACCAGCAAATTCCTTGATCGTGTTGGTCGTGCAAGGAGAACGCAGTCGACGTTGGGTATATCGGTTCCCTGCGTAGGCCATCATTCAGGCTGTTCGAACAATTTAGAAGCATGAAACACTACTCACCTCCGTGAAGATTCCACAGTTAACCAGTACCTGGAACTCCCCATTCTTGAACTCCTGCAGTCGTTTTTGCCGCTCCTTTGCCGTCGTCTTACTGCTTATAGGCCGTGCATCGACGCCGAAATTTCGGAATTTCTCGACCATGTCATGAACGTGTTGGATATCGACGCAGAACACTAATGTTGATTTACGGTTTTCTGAGATCGAAGCAATTGTCAGAATTTTATTCTCGTTTGTTTTAAAATAGAGAATTGAGAAAAAAATAACTTACTGGCTTTTTCGAGCCATGAGCGGACGGTGACGCCGTTGGCTTCGTCAGTGTTTACTGCTAGGGAGAGCTCTCTGGTGTTGAAATCCCCGGATCCATTTGAGCCCACATGAGAGAGATCGATCTCCGTTTTTACTGTGGTGAACCTTACTTGCGAAAGCCTGTTACGATCAATACAAGATCCCGAATTAGTAGAGGGGAATAGGTAAAGTACCATTTCTCGGCGATCATATCTACATAGTCCCTACACCAAAATATTAGCAGTCAAATCCCCTCCCCCCAATACACACGCACAC
>JABYPW010001736.1:0-13973 GCA_016880775.1 Phymatotrichopsis omnivora
AAAAAAAAAAAAAAAAAAAAAATGAGAGGAAAAAAAAAAAAAATGAGATGTAGGATTCAGGTATAAAGCCTAGGTAGGGGAACCAATAAGCTTTTATATGTGGTGGAATGGTTTGGTAGAAAGTAGAAAAAATCCTAAAAGGAAAAGAAAAAAAAAAAGAAAAATATTACATATCGAAGTTTGTAGAAGGCATGGAGCAAGGATGATGTAGCGCTGCATAGGGACATGGATACAAGGGTGATATTATATATAATGATAGGCTCAGGGAACAATCGCGATGATGGAAACTAAGGGGGTCATCAAGAACAGGGAATGTACACTTAACATATGATGTTATGTATATATATTTCTATTCTGGGCATGTGACTAGCCTATCACTACATACTATATTTGTACATTCACATGTTCATGTACGTATATTGATTACCCTATCAACATACCAATCACAACCCAGTGTGATAAGCTAAGCCACCACTGAACTATGACCAGAGGAGATATGGTGGGGGACACTTAAAACAAGGGTAAAAATTTTCCTGGGGAATATCACATGATCGGAAATAGATTTTTTATCGTTATTTCTATTTCTATTGATTGTAAAATAATTACAAACATTTCAAAATCAAGAATAAGTATATATATATTCTTTAGAAAGATTAAAAAAAAAAAATGCCAATATACTGAACTTTTGCTTACAATGCCATATTCAAAGGTGAAAAGGCAAAGGCTAAATGCTGCTGCAAGATCCTTGCAGGTGCGGAGATTTAAATGGTCATCTCCAACTCCACCAAAAGACAGATGCTGAAAGGTTCCACTTCATATTGAGATTCCGGATAATAAAGATGAAGGAAGTGAATGGTTACTAACTTTGACCCCTGATAGCCAACATGAAGACGGCAAACCCCCACTCCCCTGACCTAACAGGAATACCATCGCCTAGTACAGGAGTTACTATCCTAGCTGTATAAACACTAGCTGGTACTCAAACCTTTGCAGTATCACTAGGTGGTGGAGAAAGTTGAATTACTTAAGTTCATCATATCAGCTCAAGGAATCAAAATGGCGAAAGACAAAATTGAAATGGTTCTGGAATGGCCAACTCCAAAAATGGTCACTAATGTCAGGTCCTTCCTTGGCTTTATGAACTTCTATAAAGTCTTTATCAAAAACTTCTCAAAACTTACAGCCCCTCTCATAGACCTTACTAAGAATAACACACCTTGGAAATGGGGAAAGGCTCAAGACGATGCCTTTATAGACCTCAAGCACCGCTTCACCTCTGTACCCATTCTTCCACACTATGACTCCAGCATTCCTTTCCTTGTGGAAACTGATGTGAGCAACTTTGCCATAGGTGGGGTCCTCTCCTATCAGTTCCTGGACAGTTCCTTACATCCCATTGCATACTTTTCATGCAAGATAGTGCACATAGAATGAAACTATGAAATCTATGACAAGGAAATGCTGGTGGTCTATACTTGTCTTTACAAGGAACAGTGAGGCCTATCCCTGGGTTAGGGCAAGAGATCAGGTAGTAAAGGGGGGGGGGGAAGAGAGGGGGGTGGTAGAAGCCGTTGCGTATATGGCCATGTGTATAGCATAGTAGTGTGCATGGAAAAAAAAAACAAATAAATAAATAAATTGATAAAAATCTAAGGCTCAGCATTCAATACTCATTGTATAACATTAAAGAGTAAACCCCAATGTATGCACTTACATTGATTTTCCATTTCATTATGTAAAGAGAAATTCATATGGAAGAGGACAAATTCGACGATGTACAGTGTATCAGCTAAGCTAAATTATAACATTCTAAAACAATAAGTGGAGTTGTATTGGTTGATGTTGTCCATTATAAGGGTAAATCAATACCTCAATAAACCAGGTAAATTTCGCACAAGCATGTGATTTACCACAAAAGCCTATTTGACAAAGTAGATTAATTGCTTTAACTAGTCTGTGTGCATTCTACAACCCCCAAATCCCTGACTTAGATAGAAATGTTTTTTTCATATACCAAATACTGGTATATTTATTTCCTTTTTTATTTTTTTCATTTTTTCATCGATATCATAAAGAAATTGAGAAGAGTTGACAGAATAAAGCAAGATGATACAAAACTTCTAAATATATCATATCAAAAGTTAAGAATAGGCCTGCCGTATTATACCTTAACCATAGCCCTCTATCATACTTTCTACCACCACTGCATAATCTGAATATATGGTTTTATAACATATAGTGATTTTGTTGATTATGTTGTTTACATTGGTTATGATCTGTAGAGCCTTTTTCCAATGAACATAGGGTACTACAAATGACAAACTATTGTTGGCTTCACAAGAGGGACTGTACTGTATTTATACTGTTAGAATAATTTTATTATAGTCATTTTGTTTCTGGAGGATAAGTTTTATTCTAGCTATTTCAAACCTGTTAACTTATTCTATCTATCTCGTATATATGTGGTGAATAGATTTAGAGAAATGAAAGTAAGAACATATGCCATCAGGGGTTCTCTTTGAGGAATCAATTTCTATTACTATGTCTTTATTCCTAAATGAATGTACATGCCCTGTCCATACAATAGTGACCATAGGAATCAAATTACTCATATTATTGAGGGATATGTGAGGGTTACCATGATAGCACTTAGCAAATGAATATATATACCTGATGCTCTTACAATATATAACTATGTCCTTACTTCTCATTAAGTATAAATAGCCCATGCACATTGTAAGTAATCAAAATAGGAAGCTAATTGCATATATTTTTTTTAATGAGGTTCTAGTAGAGTAGTGAAATAGTACATTGAATAGGTATGTTCTAAAGGGTAGAAAAAAAAAATCAGAATTAGATTAAATAATTATCTCCTTCCAGATTTCTGGAATAAGGCATAGCTTATTATTTACATTAGGTAAAATTATAACTTTGATGGAACTTAGACTTGTTCCTATGGGGTCTACTCAGGTATTAACAAAGCCTAGGACTGCCCTCACTACTATTAGGTTTCAGTCACTAAACTGTAGTAGTTCCAAGAAGGATAAACAACAGTTAAACCTACAGTAATCTTAAAATAGTGTATTAACTCTGCAGCCTATTGCTATGTCTACTATAGTATCATATTGATACCTTAGTAGGGAATAGACCATTTACCCTCTATACTTAGCTATAGAACCTATGCTTTTATAATTAAGTTTATGTACACACCCTGGTTCTATATGCATCAAAGGTACTTAGGGAATACAAGAGTCTAGCTACAGAGGCTTCAAGTACAGGTGGTACCTACAAATAATTGACATAAAGTAAAAAACCTATATATGCAATATTTTCATAGAAATGGTTATTTATGCTATCATATTCGATTACTGTATGAAGGTTACCTGATAGTACTTAGCAAATAAAGGTACAATGTAACAATCATATAATATGTACCTTTGTACTTGCCAATAATCAAGTGTATATAATCTATCTATACAATAGTGTATTAAGGGATTCTTAGCTCTCTCTCATATTTAGTTTATATAGTATAGTTATTAGAGTTATTATAGTTAGTATTATTAGGCAATGAAATTACTACACTTTTAGCTGTGAGTAGTTTATTATCCTTGTAACTAGGAAGAATATAGATTCTAATATTGCTTTGAATTTGATATAAGTGAAAGTCTTATTGGTAGCAAGTATAGAGTATGCTATATGATACCAATTACTAATACTTACAAAACTTTGAAACTATAAACTTATGTAGAGAAAATGTGGTAGTAACAATATAATAAATTTAAAAGAAAATTATGTAACTTAATTATTAGTGAGCTAAGGAAAACTTCTACCCCTAGAAGTTTGAAAATGTGAAGATTTGTATGCTGAATAATGATCAGAGGTTATGTAAATTATAATTAGATGGTACTAATAGGAAATGCCTAAGTATATAGCTAAAATATTCGTAATGTAAACTTTAATAGTTATTTTTGTCACCCAATTAGGTATAATATTATATCTGAAATTATATTAGTAAGCGATTTCAGAAGGTGGTAGAGTTTATGTTATAGGCTACCTTATTCTTATCCCAGTAGTTGAGGGATATTTTCTCTTCAATTTATGCATTGTAGCTATTCCTTTGTAGCTGTTTAATTCAGGCTATGGTCAAATAATTGCAAAAGTATAACCATTAAACTTGAATACAAAACCTGTATCCTCTATATCTAATATTGTTATAGTTGTCATTTATTATACTTATGTACATTCCTGAGCTTCACATTTTCTTGTTAGAATATACTTTCACTGTAGTTTTTCTGAATTCTACCTGAAGATTCATAGTATACTACCTGGTCATGTGTTTTCACTTAGTTAAGTATTATTATCATATAGTCATGTATTATCACATAGTCATATATTATAACACAGTCATGTATTATCACTCATAATAGTTATGTACCTTGCAGAGGTTATGATAATAGTAGTTATATTAAGCAACCTATAGGAATGAGTTAAAGGCTATTATCAAGTTTTAGGAAAAGAGTTTAACAAGATTTAGAAGTTCTCTATGTGATATATATATGAAGAGGAGGAAAATATAAGGTCCTATAGGAATCAAATATTATATAACAGTGACCGAGGGAGGACACATTCCTCAAATATTATATAAGGTCCTATAATTATCTACTCTCCTCTTTACATAATATCTTAAGTAAATACTTCTAGGTGAAAACTACAAAAGATTTATTGTCATAAACCTTCAGTACAACATATATTTTTTGAGATCACCCTATATCATATTCTCCTCTACAAATAAAACTTTTCTACCTTGTTCATTCCTGATATACCATAAGCTCTAGCTACTAACTAAGAACTACTTTCCCTTAGTAAAGGAATTATCCTTCACAATAATTGATGGAATACTTTTTCTTGAATAATTGTACATTATATTCTAGATTCATTCCTATTAATTTTGAAACGATTTACAAGTATTATAGAAGGGGTCAAGTATTACTTTTTTGGTTACAAGGAAATATACTTTTAGAGTTAACATAACTCTTTATATCTGCATTTGATTTCAATCTATTACAAAAATTAAACAAGTTTTAATATTCTTTTCCCCTAATAAATAGCATAATAAAAGGCTATTCTTACTACTATTCCTAAAGCAGGATGTATTGCATACTTGATACTGATTAAGGTTTAGGGTTAGGGTTAAGCTATAAATCACACATACTTTTTTGTTCCCCTAAGGTTCCCTAAAGCTCATATGACCAAGGTTAGTTAATCAGGGACTGTTATATAAGATTATGTAATACTTTACTAATCACATAATCAGTACTATCCATGCTGAGAAAACATCATACAGAGTATGCTGAGCTACAAAATGGTGAATTTGGGTAACCCCTATTCAATTCGGGTAGAAGGTGATCTATAATACCCCTCGGGGGATCAATTATAATACCCACCCCCTGCTAGCAAATGGAACCAGTCGCATTTGAGATAATACTAAGCACTTTTGATTTATTAAAAGCAATTCATGCATTGAGAGGCTAACCAATTTTGTTTGATGCTAGAAATCTTACCCAGCTCTATGCAATCATGTTTCTATCACAGGTTCAATAAGTTCAGCAAATACAACCTCTATTCCTCTTCTTCCCTCAATTGAATATTTATTTCTTTTGATCTTAACTATGACTTAGTAAATTATCTTTGGTACTCAAATGCTTCATTTATTTTTGTATTGTTTGTTATAGAGCTGTTTGTTGTCATGCTGTCTGTTGTTGTGTCATTTGCTGTCACATCATCTGCATCTTTTTGAACCCCTAAAAAACAATGTATAAGATGAGTAAATAAAATCATTACTGTGAATGCTAAATTATAAGACCCTCTGGGAGGCTGAATGGTATCTAGTTGATCCTGTGGTCCCTCAACTGCTATGGCTAGCATACGTAGAGGGTCATGTATTTGAGAGTCTCTCGGTTCCACTGTCCTCTATAATGAGCTTCAAGGATTTTCACTTGCTAACTTATCCAATGCGTATGTACACATATATAGCCTTTAGCAGGAATCAAATAACAAACTCTCCTTACCATCCTAAACTACTCCTTAGATAATTTCATGGCCCAGGTCCTGAGGTACAATAAGTTCAGTCAATACTCCCTCCCCCTGACCCCCCTCCTACCCCTTTTCCTCTTCTTCACTCAATCAGATCTTTATTTTTACCTTAAATGCACTTAGGTAAATTTAGGTTAGTATTCCAGCACTTCATTTCTTGTCGTACAGATTGTCGTCATATTGTTTGTTATCACGTTGTTTACTATCGCATCACTTGTTTTTGCATCATGTGTTGTCGCATCATCTGTTGTCAAATCGCTTGTTATAATATCGATATAAAATACTTGTCTCTCACATATTTATAGGGCTCCTACTTCCTCTTACTATAGCCATCGATAACATTATAATATTACCTTGAACCCAGCTATTCCCGATAACTGCAACATATATAGTAAGCTTTCATAACAATTGGCGGCATCGAGTTCAGCAACTGTGATTCCTCTCTTGAAAAAAAATTAATAAAACAAAATAGAACATACATGTCATATATTTTTGTATGTAATATTAATGAAAACCACCCTTCCCCTTATTCATCGATTTATATACATGTAAATAAGGAATAACAAACTATAGGAAAGATGGAAGCTCTTGTGGTATAATGAAATTTACAGTAGTGTAAGGTGAACTATTTATATGTGGTAATAAAATAGAATAGCTAACAGAAGATGCATCTTGGAGGGTAAAAAAATCAAAAGAAGGAAAGATAATATCTAGAATAATAAGAGAATTGAATACCTTATTGTATGAACTTATATGGCTAGACAGCCTAGACTATAAAGGAGGGGCTGCAGGGATAGCTTATAATATGTAAGTCGATTTTGTTGTAGTTCAGGGTACTGCATTTGAGGTTGCAGGGGTGTAAGTAGTAGGTAACTAGATGTTAGCTGGAATGCAGATTGAAATTAAGCAGTATTTGGATTGGTGCACTCTAGCTGATACTGTATTATAGGAGTGTTTGCGGTATATAAAATTGCAATGAATTCGTCGAGTTCGTTCTTAATCTTCTGCTCACTATCGGGATCTACCGTAAACTTCGTAAGTACTATTCCTTCCTCCTCAAAATATTTTGACTGCACTTGCTCTAAACATTCCCACATTTCTAGTTTCCTCCTGACTACTATATGTAGTGGCATCAATTCTCACTCTTAGCTGACTATGACAACATCAGCCCACTTTTCATAAACCTTGAACCTAGATTCCTCAAACCAAGCTTTATATTTCATAACTATGTCTTTAAGAAGGATTTTTTTCATAAAGCTAGTCATTATAAAAAATATACTAACATGGGAGCAAATAGGAACAGTACAATTCACAAGAATATGTAGGGTTTTATGAGTCAAAAGTTGATATTGCCTTACCCTCTTCAAGCCGATTTTGTGCTTTTGAAATTTTCCGACACAAGATTTTTGTATTTTGGATGAGCAATTCTCCATCTACTGGTGTTCTTAGTATTCAATACAACATTTCTCTCTCTGCTCAAGTTTTGCTACCTCCGCTTTATTATCCATATCCTTTGCTCCGAAATGCACTGTCATAACTCATCCTTTAATTCTATACTTTGATTTATGTTTTTCTATAGTACCAAATTTCAATTTAATATGCCTAGCTGAATTCATAGTTTTGGTTTAGAGGAGAAGTATTGAATGCTGCCATACATATAAAGCCTTTTTTTCACAAATTCTTCAACCATTTGTTAACTACGTAATTTTTCAAATCCCCATATTATTTCTCGATTGGGGCATTGACCTTATTAATGTATCCAGTTTTGGTCATACGATATATAGGTGACTAAAGGTGTAAATATTCTTTGCTATGGCTTTTCGATCGACGAATTGAAGTTCTTTGACTGTAAGCTGTAGACAGAAGGTGACTGACTTCTTACATGCCTGCTGTGAGACCTGGAAATACCTTATATACTGCAAGTTGCTCAATTCTACCATCTTCTGTAAGGAAATACCTTAATTTCCAGCATTGGCAACACTATCCCTTTACAGTACTAAGCACTATACATAGAATATCGTCCTTTTCTCCCTCTCCCAATACGTGCATAGCTGGAACCCAAACCCCATGTGTATATCTACATATCAAAGTGAATAAGCTCCATCCATCTTCATTCATTTAATGGGTAGAATCTATTAGTTTCAAGTGACCATAGTGGCATAAAATATCTAGTTGATTTCGATGACCAAAAACCAATGCGCTATTAGCACTAGTGCATGTATTGATTGAGACGTCATGCATCATATACCCCTGATTAGAAATATACTCTTTCGCATTACATATGTCTGACGATACCAACACATCTCTTTACCAAAGTCATTCATCATAATTATTTAGCTTTATGTCATACAATTATAATTTCTTGATGTGTTGTGTACTGGCCTCCGATTGTATCCCATGCTAAACTTCTAGTTGACATACCGATGCCTGCCACTGTATTGAAAGTTACTGCTGGCAAATATCCTTTCTTTCCTTTAGCTTTAATGATTTTTTTGACAGCTAAATTTCTCTTTTTTCTTCATATCCTACTTATCCAAATAATGTGTATGTCCTGTATCTTCTCAGAGTTGATATATCTGGTAGAACAGAGGGTTGGTGTCTTGATAAAAAAAAATGGTCAATAATAATACAGCCATTGCAAACTCCAGGCAGGTAGTACGATGTCTGCCATAATGTCTTGCCCAGTTCTTCCATTCTCTCATTTGATTTCCAATTTTTTTTTGTCTTTGCTACACTGCATTCTATCATGCCAGCAGTTTTTGCATTGGATTTACTTTGGGCCCTGTTTATCTTAATAACATTAACTTCTAGATCTTGTATAGCTTGATACTTTTGATTTATTTATCTTTTTTTTTTTTTTTTTAATCACCTTCAGAGAATAAACATTGTTAATCTACTGCTAATATTCATTCAAGTGCTCCACTGTTAAAGTAATCAGTTCATTTATATTGAAGAGACTCTGCCACCAAATAGAGATATCTTGAGGGGTAGGAAATAATAGCATCATTGCAAAGAGATTTTAATCTTTTACAGGGCTTATTGTGTAACAAAAATCTAAAAAGTAGGCAAAAGCTTCATATCTTAATATACTTGTTACGGTTGACTTCTATGTCAACAATTATCTTTAGAAACATATCCCCTCTTATGAATTTACATGTCAACTTTACTCTGCTTTTTTTGTATAGAAATGTTGTTGCCTTTAAAATGCATTGTGTGAAGGATCACCCTATATGGTTTGTATATGACTCGGTAAAGATACCTCAGGCATGCTTCGCAAACACTACTGAGTAAACTCAGATATCTTAGCTAAATGAAAGCTCAACTGGAAGATATCGTTCCTATGATGAATAGGGTGGACTTCAAGTGTTGAAGACAAGAAAAGACGAATATATTCTTTAAGGCTCGAAGATAACTCAAAGGCTCATATAATGGTACTCGCAGAGAAGACTAGGTAGCTATGTGCTAAAGAAGGAAGGAAGGAAAGACAAGAAGATAAAGACAACCGCGTGCTTATATATCCTATCCTTCACCCGAGCTGACAAAGAGATGACAAAGGAAATAGAAACACAAAGAACTAAGACCCGTTCTAGACCATCTCCTGATTCCTAATCGCAGAAATCTGTAGAAGAGTCCGAAGAGGATAGGATGCATTTAGTACTCGATTTGACTATGATCGCCTATCACCCTCTCGGGCCTCACTCCCAATTTGTGATAGTCTCTTGCGATACGAGTCCGATCGCCTGATCATGACCTCATAGCTGACTAGGCCAATGTCGTGTCATGCCAATAGCTGATCACGTGCTTGTGGGGCTGACTTTCTGTGCTTAGTCAAGGCTAACGGCAAAGCCACAGCCTGCCACGTCATGCCACAAGGTCATGTGACAGAGGATCGTCTCCAGAGCGCTCAACATAATGGTGAAGGGTAGAGACGGCATACTCACATGTTGACATTCTAAGCATAACCTCCATCATAGCGTATTGTCCAGGTACCTTGACGCTGACCACTACTGGTGTTCATAACACTACGCCTCTTCTAAGGCGCATGGTCCCCATGTGCATAGGAGTTAGCTTTATGTCGATTCTCCTTTCCCCTCTGAGAGCAACTGAGGTGGAAGGACAGTTTCCTGCAGCCTATAGGGGGAGATCATCCCGACTCAATGGAGCTAAAAGGGGACTCAGGATTATGCAATGGACATAATGGTGTTGCTGCGCTGTATTAAAGGGAAACAAACTTTGGAGGAAGGAGCAACTATACATACCTCAATTCCTCCATCTTCGCTTATGTGGTGGAGCCTCTTCTGACTCAGTGGTTTGGTGCTCAGCCTCTAGATGGGCCTGTCGAAAGGTCAAAAGAGCATCGATATGTTCGCCATTCACTAGCAGTGACTCCAAGGGTTCCCAACTCCCCTCATCCTGAGGGTATCCTTCCCATAACACAAAATATTCTACCCACTTGATTTTCCTGTTATTCCGAACTTTGGCGATTTCGGAGGCAAAAAAATAGTTTTCTCCTTCCTCAATCTGAGGGGCAGGAGGAGGATGAATAGGGAACCGATTCGAAACATAGTAGGGTTCCAGCTGCGTGACGTGGAAAATAGGGTGGATCTTCCAACAGAAGGGAAGTTTGAATTTGTAGGCTGGAGGCCCAATAGGTTTGATTACATTGAATGGGCCTGCAAATTTTGCATCGAGTTTGCTGGAAGGTCGGGAGGGGGTGATATCATCACACTTCAGTAGGACGTGGTCTCCAGGTTTGAGTTCCGGGAATGGTAGGTGAGATTTATCATACCATGCAACTATCTTCTTCTGCACATCAAAGAGGCGTTGCCTGATGGTGGTCCACTCTCGGGTGAGTGACTCACTTCCCCGGTAGGCAGAGACAGGTTGAACAGCGTCAAGCGAAGGATGATATCCGAAATTGGTAAAGAAAGGGGACACCCCGGTGGAGGAGGACTTGGCATTGTTGTATGTGAACTCTGCTAGGGCGAGAAAGAAAACCCAATCCGATTGCTCAAAGTTGACATAGGCGTGGAGATAAGCTTCCAGCACCTGGTTCAGTTGTTCCATTTGTCCGTCAGTTTGGGGGTGTGTAGCAGTGCTCTTTGACAACCTAACCCTAAGCTGATCCATCACATGACCCCAAAAGGATTCAAACTTGGGGTCACGGTCGGAGACAATGTTGGATGGAAGGCCGTGATGTCTCCAGATCTCATGGACGAAAACATTGGCGAGGTGCCTGGAGTCGACATTAGGGCCGAGAGGGATAAAGTGTGCCATCTTGGTAAACTGATCAACGATCACCCATAGTTGGGTGAAGCTGTCAGAAGGAGGGAGGTCCATCATGAAGTCCATGGAGATTGATTCCCATGGCCTATAGGGTATTTCCAATGGAAGCAGTTGCCCATAGGCCTTGTGTCGGCGGGCTTTATTCCATTGGCACTGGTTGTATGCAGAGATATACTCGGCTATATCCTGCCTTCAATTGGCCAGTAGAAGTCTCTATCGATAAGATCAAAGGTCTTATCTCGGCCTAAGTGGCCTGCTATGGGGTGATCGTACCTGGACTTGAGGACCTCAGTGCGAAGAGATGGGGGTATATACCACAAACCATTCCACATCGGAAGGCCGTCATGAACACTGTAGGGTTCCTGTAGTGAGTTCAGAATGCATTGGCATTCAGGGTCAGCAGCAACAGCTTCCCTCAAGGCTTGGTAAAAGGAAGGATTGAGCGAGGTGTAACTTTTCTCAATCGCAGCAATATACTGTCCTTTCTTAAGGAAGAGAAGACCGAGCTCAGGTACCCCATCCATAGGGACGTGGTCCCCATGTCTACTCAAGGCATCAGCCACGTCATTAGACTTACCTGGCTAATACACTACCTGGAAATCGATGGTGCCCAATTTCTCCATCCACCGAGCCTGTCTCCTGGAGAGGAGCCGAGTGGTCATAAAGTACTCCAGGTTCTTGTGGTCCGTTATCACCAGCACTGGATGAGCCGTTCCCTCACACCAATGTCTCCATTGTGTGTAAAGGCAGTCAAATACTGCAAGCATCTCCTTGTCGTAGATCTCATAGTTCTGCTCCGCGGGTTCGAGTTTGCGAGAGTAGAAGGCCAAAGGGTAAACAGAGCCATCAGGAAACCGGTGCGACAGCATGCCCCCAAGGGCAAAGTCACTGGTATCGGTTTCGGCTTGAAGGGGGATTTGAGAATCGTGGTAGACAAGGATGGGCGCAGAGGTGAAGAGGGCCTTAAGGGTCTCGAAGGCAGATTGCTGTAGAGGCCCCCAGGTCTAGGGCTGGTCTTGCTTGGTAAGGTTTATCAGGGGCATTGCGATCTTCGAAAATCCTTGGATGAAGACCCGATAAAAGTTGGCGAGGCCCAAAAACGAGCGGACATCTTGAACCGTGGTGGGAGTAGGCCAATCTCGGACAGCTTGGATCCTATCCTCAGAAATGCTAATGCCCTTATCAGAGATGATGAACCTAAGGAATTCTACCTCATGGACCGCCCAGATGCACTTGGCAGGCTTGAGGGCCAGCTTGTGCTTGTCAAGGCGCTTGAGGACTTCATGCACAAGGCGGTCGTGTTCTTCCTTGGTGGCGGCATAGATCAAGATATCATCCTGAAAGATGATGACACCAAGATCAAGAAGGTCGCAGAAAATAGTGTTCATCATTTCCTGGAAGACAGTAGGGGCATTGCAGAGACTAAATGGCATCACCAAATACTCGTACTGGCCGTAATGAGTGCGAAAAGATGTTTTCCGCTCATTACCCTCGGCAATGCAAATGAGGTTGTAGCCGTTCTTGAGGTCGAGCTTGGTGAACCATTGAGCATTGCCAATCCAGTCTCAGAGTTCACCTATCAGGGGCAGAGGATAGCGGTTATGAATGACGATCTTATTCAAACCCCGGTACTCGACGCAAAGGAAGAGGGAGCCATCAGCCTTCTTCACAAACAGGATAGGAGCGCCTGCGGGAGACTTGGAGGGCCTTATCTTTCCCTCCTTGATCATCCGATCAAGGTACTCACGCAGGGCCTGGAGCTCAGTCTCAGATAGACGGTAAAGCGGGCCCCAGGGAGGAGTTGTTCCTTCCTTCAAATCGATTTTGCAATCCCATTCCCGATGAAGAGGCAAGGTATTCAGAGAAGACAGCAGGATAGATCTGTTCCCACTTATCACCTTCAGAGGTTGAGGAGATGGAAGACCGCATGAAGAGCTCAGCAAAATTGCCCACTGGAGCTCTGGTCATGGCGGCACACCAACAACGGACAACTCCTTCATTGACTGGGGTGTCCACCCACCTAAGCAGTCTGCCACCGACAGCTTCAGAGTTGGCGTAGAAGTCGTTATCCTTAATCAATTCAAATGCTGAGGCTATATGGACTGAAGGCATCACAAGATGGTTCTTGCATTTGGAGGAGGGGAATCCCACAAGAACAGCCCAGTCATAATCGACCTGTGGTTCATGATCTTGGAACGACTTGACAGGAAGATATATGTTACAGTTCCACGGTACCACAGACTTGCGCTATGATAGACTAGTACCTAGAATGCACCCAGTAAGTGTTACACCCATCACAGCTACCAGGCCCTGCCTGTCTCGTGTAGCTCTGCCTTATTAGTCTTACATAAGTATGGCTCTGGTGCAGTGGCGCAGTCTGACAAACTAGCCACAATACCCATCCAGAACATGTGATCGGAACATCGGCACGTCGCGCAAGGACTTAGTCACCCTTGTGGAATGGGCAGCCTGACCGATCGAGCCAGTCATCGCGAGAGGACATGACACGTCAGAGGTCATGGCGATCCGTTGCTCATACATTGCTAATCTTTGCCTGTTCCGTAATCCGGACACTTCTAGGCTATGCAAGAATT
>JABYPW010001737.1:0-13971 GCA_016880775.1 Phymatotrichopsis omnivora
CATACAATACAGCGAAAAAACCATTTTCTACATACAAAAAAAAAAAAAAAAAAAAAAAAAAAAACCAAACACCTAAAGGCCTAAACAAAACCTATTTAAAAGATAAACCCTTCATCTACGTCTTCCAAGTTTGAGCCGTAATTGTCTTCCTCTCCGCTGTCCATGCTTTGTCGCCCTGCTTAACAGCACAATTTGCAGTACATAAATGTTGCATGTTAAGGGCTTTCAGGACCTCGCTAACATGAAACCGAGTGGCTTTTCGAGTCGCAGAGAATTGTTGGTAGCCTAAGTCTAGGTGTCTTGCTTGTCCAGCATACTCTTCAACGGAAAGGTATGTTTCAATAGCGCCCGCCATAGTGTCGCATCCGTGGTGGTTCTTAGAACACGAAAAATGTTTCCCTGCTGGTTTTCAATAAAAGAGTAATATGTGCTGATTGTAACCTCATCATTGATCCTACAATTGTCCCAAATATCAATGGTCTGTATTCCAAGCATTGCCAGCGAGCATTGGTCAAGAGCATTCTCAATTTCTGGGACCCTGATTCCACACTATATCACATTTCCTAGGTTCCAAAGTTGTACCTCCAGCTTATCAAGGCCAGCTCTCTTGCACAAAATATCAAGTTATTAGAAGAGCTGGATGAAGATATGCTAGCAGATGTCATGATTTCATGGTCCAGATGTTTCAAGACACCTCCCTATGCTATAAATATGATACCTTCTAAAGTTATAAACATTTTAGCAGTATTAAGAGATGGCACTTGTCATTTCAAATGTTGTAAACCTTCATAAATGAAGTAGTCTGAAAGTTCCTCAATCTCTGTATGAGAATTGCAAGGAGGTCATAAGTGCTTAAACAAGTAGTTTATATAAAACATTAGAGGAAACTTATGCTTTTTGCTAAAGTCTACTACCCTTTAGGTCTTCTTTAGTTAAGTTTTCTAAGGTTTAAGGAGTAGATACTATTCCTCTTCACCTTATTTGTAGTTTTTTTATAGTTCCCTCTATTGGATCAATTTTGGTATTCAAAGTTACTATATATATAGGATTTTGATTTCCTATCGGTCACTATTATATGGACAGGGTATGTACACTAAATTAAGAGCAAAGACTTAGTCGCATACATAGGAGCATCAGGATATACCTTCATCCACTATTACTATATATATATACCTGCCACATATTATAGAGATAACCTTCTACAACTCAAAATACTTAATAATTATTGTAGTAAACTATGTGTACTTAGCTTGCTATTCATTAAGGTTTGTTATTATTAAGAGGTAAAGGAACTTATTTAGCTTTACTAATTTAATAGAAAGGTGTAGTAAGTTTCAGAGGGCTGTCTACTTAACTAGAGAAGACTCTGCTAAGGTTACCAAAAATTAAAGTAGCAAAAACAGGGTAATATAAAGGAATAATCTATAATTATATTATATAAAGCTCTCAGATCACTATATAACCCTTCTGCCTACCATCCTCCCTTTATAGCATCCTAAGATATTGTAATAATAAACATTTATAAACTATCTTTATATCTTACAATTTGGGTTAACTTCAATAAAGCTTGTACTACCTCCTTTATTACCCTAAATAAGATGATATAAAGCTACTCCTATAGTATATCATAGAATAGATTTAAGCTAATGATTGAAAAAAGAGGTAATTTTTATTCTTTGATAAATAGGCTATATTCCCTAAGCCTAGAAGTAATGGTATTATATCTAAGTTTTTTTAGTAGTTTAATTAAAGTTTCTACTATTTAGAATTTCCAACTTCCTCAAATACTAATATCACCTAATTTCCTATTTATAGTTGAAAACAAATGAACAAAGTTAATATAGAGACTTATTTTTCTATATGTGATAATATATATTAGTTGTAGTAGGGTTATTATACTGGAACAGGATTCCCTATTACAATTCACTTAGTTATTAAAAATAGAAAACCTTAACACTACTACAACTATCATAACATGTTGTAATAGTTATAATCAACTCAACCTCCCCCTCATCCTATCCCTCCTACACTACAGGTATAAGCCTTATCCTCAGTTCAAACCCTGGTAATGTTACAGCCTAAGATCGAGGGACAGAAATGATAATAGGTTATATTATATAAGCAACTTCATTGAGTATTCCCATTTATGGTTAAGTGGATATTATCTGTCAAGTGCAGGCTCTGGCCTCTGAAGATTGGAATATGTCACCTTATTATATTAGCTAAGATGGGACTAATTTAGCAACCACTAGTATACATCCTAATATGTGATCAGATAACTTGGGTAAATAGCATGACTGAGTCAGTCATGATGGTATCACATATGAGCTGATCAAGCTGTATTGCATGGTGATGATCTATCCTAATACTAGTGATCAGTTCTCACAATAATGCTAATCATTTCCATTACAACTCCTAGGAATAATATAGTTAGTGATATGGATTTGTTAGAATAAGTCATGGAGGTTCTTTTAGGTTCTATTTCTCAGGTAATC
The DNA here is from genome assembly GCA_016880775.1 of Phymatotrichopsis omnivora. NCBI lineage: Eukaryota > Fungi > Ascomycota > Pezizomycetes > Pezizales > Rhizinaceae > Phymatotrichopsis > Phymatotrichopsis omnivora. The sequence continues at coordinate 2,496 of JABYPW010001737.1, forward strand.
TCTTATATCAATTCTGAGTGATTTCATTATATAGAAATGTATATAAATATAGTTGTTGGTCACCTCTCTTATTGGGGCAAGGATGGTCTAGTGGTATAGCTATCCTGGTGTCATTGTGCGGTAACGCACAATGTCGTTGGTTCAAATCGCACTCGTCCTATTCCATACCATGAATTACTAGTTAGTCATGGGTTTTATAGCATAAGCGAGTTTTCCCCAACTGTACAGGGTTACCTAATTACTGGTTCAGTCCCTGTAAGCGAATGCGACCGATGACCACAATGGCTGTATAGAGGGTTACCCTGATGGTGCTTAGCGAGATCGCTCCTATATTACATGACTATGTCATATGCTCTTAATTGAGTATGATGCCCTATCCATACATCAGTGAAACTGAGGGAGGACAAGTAAAGTCACCTCTCTTATTCTTCTTTCCTTTCCTCTTTAGTCTATAGACTAGCTATGAGCCTTAAAAATATATTCATTCTTTGTGAGTAAAACTTCTCTTGCACTTCTCTTTTCTTCTCTAGGAACTTGTATTTGTGGATCCAGACTTAGCAGTTAAGATATCTGAGTTTACTTAGTAATATGTATAAGTTGAATTGCACTTGCACATTACTGAAACATCAAGAAGACACCTCCCATAACACTATATTCTTCAGTTATAGGTAGTAATAACACTCTAATGGCTGATACAGCCATTGCACTTACCCTATACTAGGGCTAAACACTTTACAAGCTAAGACATTCTACCTTAGTTACCATATAATTAGGGAAAAGAATCCTTGAAAACTTAGTTGAACTTAATGATTTTGGAAAAGTGTTTGTGGAGAAACACTAGATCTCTATTCAGCAATACTTCGTCGAACTCGATGCTGCCTTTCTCCAAGTTACAGACTTTATTGGAGATGAGTCATATTACCAGATCAAGTCTCAGCTTCTGGAGGATTTCTAGAGGCAAAAGGAGGAAGTCCAAGGGAACCTCTTCTTGACTATCTTGACCTATAAGTAGATAGGAAAGAAGCTTCCTCCTGTGCTTATCTCTTTCCTACTAAGGGTGATGAATATCCTTCTCTAAGCAGTTAAGCTCTTGAAGGAGTAAAAGGATGATAACAAGTTCCTGGCTTCTAAGATAAGGGAGCAAAGAAACTTGGAATACACCCTTTTAATATATCAGTTGAAGGTAGAGAACTCTTCTCTAATCAAGGAACTTAGAGTAACTAGGTAAGCTCTCTAAGTTACAGAGGACTTGCAACTCCTAATGTAGTTATAAACTAATAACAATCACCTCAAGGATGAGAACTCCTCCCTAAAGGGTGACCAGATTTCCCTCCAGTCCTAGCTTAAAGTAAAAGAAACTGAGTTGAGGATTAGGGGAAGGGAATCTGCTTCCTTGACAATGCTTAACCAATGCATCAAAGATCTTGACAAGGATCTCAAGGAGGTGAGGGATAATGTAGAACATTACCACAACTTCAACAGCTAATATAAGAGGCTAGTTAACTCTATACTTTCTCTAATAGCATTGGTGGTGAGGGAATGCACTATAAAGGACAACTCCTTCAGCGATACAACTGAGGCTCAGTCTGTATCAGGGTTTTTGGGGTAAATCAGGATGGAAGAAGATACACAACTCTCTTAGAGGACTCAAGAGATGTGCAATGAGCGAAGCAACTATGTACTGAAGGTTTGTGGGAATAACTCTTTATTCCTAAGGTGTATACTTAAGATACTGCATAAAGAAGAAAGAAAGGAAATACAAGACAATGAGATTTCCTTCTCTTTTATACCAATTTCCAAGAGCACTGCCTCCCTTCTAGAGCAGTCTCTACAAAACCTGTTTTGTCCACATGACCCTTTTCTATACATCATTCAATCTAAATACTGTTCTCATGACCTCCACAAGGCAGATAGCTAAACATAAGTGACCATACATAACTGAGTGATACTTCATTATTTATAGTGCAGAATTCCAAAGAACATTACTGACAATAGGAAATACAAGCAGAATACAACAAGTAGGAAAGTACATGACCATGATTCATTACACACACTAAGGGAGTAGAAGATTTTCCCCTCTTACCTACTATGTACAACACGGTTCCAGAGTTCCCTCTGTACTAAAGAATAAGAGGATTAATCGATCTTCTAGGAAAGGGTAGAGAAAGATACTCTAGTAGGCTATAGGGGATAGAAATAGTGAGCCCTCCTCTAGCTCTAACTCTGGCAGTGCAAAAAGGGGAAAACCCCCTTACTAGGAAGGACATGCAGGATATCATTTAGGGAGTATTATAAAACTTGCAAGCTCCTACTTCTCTCCCTCCTAGGGCTCTTACTCCAGAATAACAATAACTACCACCACTACCACCTCAATAACAGGTTACTAACTTCAAGAGACATAAGCCCCTGATACCTGACAAGTTTGCAGGTAAGGCTGAAGACATTTTCAAACTCTAACTATAGTTAGAAACTTAATTTGACCTCCAAACTAACTCCTTCCTAACTGATCTACTAAAAATCTAGTTTACCTTGACCCTCTTCATAGGGTCAGCTCTTAGATAGTGGAGAATCAACCCCATTAGGTAGAAAAACCCACTGGCTATATAGGAAAACTTCCTACAGGCCATCTAGAGCAACTTTAGTGTCTATACCTTGAGATCTAGATATATTATAAAGCTGGTCAAGGGCAAGCAGATAGGCCCTATCCTGGAATACATCATATATGTGATGGGAGACTTATTGAGGATGTAGACACAGGTATAGGCATAAGAAGCTTTGCAAAAGGGTGCTACTGAGTGAACTCAGATATCTCAACTAGTAAGCTAGAACCACTTATGTTTTCTACCTAAATCAAGGAGTCAAGAGATGATAGAGAATTTATCGAAGAGAAGTAAAATATATTCTTAAGGCTCAAAGATAGTACAAGACTTCAGATGATAGCTAGAGAGAGAAGAAGAAGAAACAAAACACATCACTCATCCACTCCTTCTTAAATACCCATTTCCAACTGAGTAGTTATAGAGAAACTTAATAAAGGAAATAAAACCTATCGAAATAATCTATTGCAATTCCCCTATTCTTTCATGATTCCCTAGAAGGAGATCAGTTTCATGATCAGAGAATTAGAGAGAGATTTGGCATGATTATTCAGGACCTTCAGAAAAGAACTCTTCTAGTCCTATCCTCCCACGATGTGACCGATCAGCATTTTATGATGAGATTAAGTTGACAAGCCTTGTTATCGATCACGTATATCCAATCTCGTGAATGTTGTATTATCAATCCCTCACCTCACTGAGTTAAGGCTCAGTAGCAACAGCACTCATCACATGGTTCTGTGGCTCATAGGATGATCATAGGTTCTGACATACATTCTGGTTGACTTAGAACAATGTCTATATATGTCCTAGTACCTGGGTACACCACTTGGTACAGTCATCTATAACATATTTTAATATATAGACTGAAATATTTTATTTGCCTAATAGTTATACCATTTCCACCTTCTTGATCTTATTATTAAAAACCTACAATATATTTTGATATTTAGTTTTTTGTCATTAATACAAATCAGTATACTTTTCTTACCTTACTTTCCTTCTTATTCTTATGCCTATGTATACACTAACTATTTAGTTAATATAAGGTGTACACTTGATCCTTTCTTTTCCTTTCTAGCTTTAGTGATCTTTATAATCTTTTGTTGTACTAAATCCCTTCTTATAAGTAAATATCTATTTTACATCTAGTGAGTTAAGGGCTAATACTATAGTATTATTATTAATGTATATACAAATATAATACTAAACACTATTATAGATAAAGAGTTCTCCTAAGATATTCTATATTAATTTCTATTCTTTAACCATTAGGCTATCTATAAGCTCTTTTCTAAAGAGCAATTATGTTCCTTCTCTTTACTATTATATTAATATAACTTTGTATATAATTAGTATATGGAAATATTATATATATATTATTTACTTATAGCCTTTTTTTTAAGATGAAGTCTCACTCCTTATATCAAGCTAGATATAAAAAAAAAGCCTTTTGTTACTATTTATTACTTGAGCTAAATTCTAGAAATAGAAGATATATAGTATAATTTGAATTTTCATCTACCCTACATATTATATTAAAGTATTCCTTACTAGGAGATACTCTATAAGCACATGAAGGTACTTCCTAATACTCCGGGGCGAGGATGGTCTAGTGGTATGGCTGTCCTGGTATCGTTGTGCGGTAACACGCAATGTCATGGGTTCAAATCCCACTCATCCCATTCCATACCATGAATTACCGGTTGGTCACGGGTTTTGTAGCGTAAGCGAGTTTTCCCCGACCGTGCAGGGTTGCCTAATTACTGGTTCAGTCCCTGTAAGCGAATGCGACCGATGATTACAATGGCCATATGAAGGGTTACCCTGACGGCGCTTAGCGATATATCACTCCCTCTCTTAGTTAGGCCATTCGATTAAGTTTGCAAATAGTGCTGCCCGCTAGAGAGTGTGACTGAAGGAAAAGAGTATCCTTCCTAATACTCCTATATAATAGTTACCTCTTATCTAAATCAAAGGATGTATGTACCCTACTATATTATAGTATAATGAGGAACAAAGTGATATCATCATCACCATCATAGGAGATAATCTATAACTAATCATATGAAGGTACTTCCTGATGCTCCTATAGGATTTTGATTTCCTATTAGTCACTATTGTATAGATAGGACATGTACACTCAATTAAGTGCAAAGACATAATCATATATATAGGAGTATTAGGACATACCTTCATCAGCTAAGCACTGTCAGGGCAACCCTCAAATACCTATTATGTTCATTAGAAACATTCGCTTATATGGACTTAACCAATAATTAGAGAACCATGTACAGTTAGGGAAAACTCGCTTATACTACAAAACCTATAACCAAATAGGAAATCTTGGTATTAAGGAGTGATGTAAGTTGGATTTAAACCTATAACATTGTACATTACTATATAATAACACTAGGATAGCTATACTACTAGACCATCCTTGCCTCTCCTGATGCTCCTATATAATAGTTAGCTCTTATCTAAATCAAAGGATGTATGTACCCTACTATAGTATAGTGTACTAAGGGAAAAAGTAATGTCATCATCACCACCACAGGAGACACTCTATCACATATATAGGAATTAGATTCTATACCTATAAGTTAGTACAAATATCATTTGTTCAAATCCTGATTGTACCACTCCTTATACACTACGATTTCCTGGTTAGTCATAAGTTTTGTAGTATAAGCAAGTTTTCTGGACTGTATAAAATTAACTAATTACTAGCGAGTCCATATAAGCGAATGTGACCGATGATCACAATGGCTGTATAAAGTGTTATGCTGATAGTACTTAGCAAGTTTGCTCCTGTATTATGTGACTATGTCATATGCTCTTGATTGAGTATAACACCCTGTCTGTACATAGTGACTAAGGGAGTACAAGAAGGTATACTCATAAGTTAGTCTCTTTTGTATTTGGTTATATGAAGGTTACTCTAATAGTACTTAGTAAGTATCACTCCTATATATATGACTATGGCCTTGCTCTTAATTGAGTGTACCTGACCTGTCCATACTATAGTGACCTAGGGAACATCATTGTCTCTCTTTTGTATTTTTAGCCTATATTGCTTTTCCTCTTACTATATGACTTACTTCTCCACTATAGGTTACTTGTCTAGAGTTTAAGTTTAATGTAGAAATTTGTCTTAGATAGGATTATCGTCTTATTATTTTCTGATCCCCTACTATTATTCTTCTTTCATGTTACAGTTTCTACATTTAGGCTTTGTACTTGAACAAAATTTAAATGAGTTTCTCTATAAATAAAAAGTATATACTATCCCTGTCATCTCATGATTAGGTGAGAGACTAGCTAATTCATGACTGGCAACTCTATACCTATAGCTTTAGAACAAAAATTAGTTGTTGCAGAGTCTCTAATTATGCATTTCAAGTATGGCAATAGCAATAGGGAAATGCCTAAACAACATAAGGCCTAATGATAACTAGTGACTACTTCTCTGCCATTGCCTATCAGGAATTACTCTATAACTCTGTAGGTACCAATCTGCACAGGATTAGTTCCAAGAAGGATAATTAGCAGTTCAAATTTAACGTATGTAGTCTAAAGGAGGCTAATCAGTAGTTTAACCTTATGGGGTTTATACCCTTACAGCCTATTGCCATGTCTACATAGCCTGGTGCTGTGCCTACCCCGTGTTAATCACATTGGAACCTTTTGGGTGCCTGGACTTCCTTCTCTCAACGGGTATCTGAGTTGGTTTCTTACCTAACGACCGTATAGCCTAGCGGCTCTGGTATTACATTGCACAGCGAAAGTTGAATTCTCTCTCTATCCTCGTCACGTCAAGTACTGTTGACCAAGCATTCCCAGCGATTCTGTGCCACGACTCTGATTCGGGGAACATCTAATACGGATCCTGCTTTCTTCATAAACAACTACACGTCCGCGCAAAATAACATCCCTTTCCCGGTACTCCCCAGAATCCCATACATATATAGTAAACTGTCACCTTCCATGCCACCGTCGATTTTACAAATTTATAAGGACTGCAACCCACACACAATTTCCAAACTCTACCGTTCCAAAAGACCAGCCCCCCAGCATCCAAACACCTTCACACAACTCCAGCTAAAATCTCACAAGCAACCTAAACCTTACCCACTCGTTCGACCGCATCAGAGGTAAAACACACACTCAGTCCAATTCTAATCAGGTGCTCCATGATTCTATATCTATTATCGAGAATCACCGGCACACCATAGCCTAATCAATCCTTGAAGACCGGCGCAATAAATCGCAAACCACCACCGTTCCTTGTATCTATTGTTCCTCGGTGCTTAACGAAAAAGTAGCTAAGCGCCACTTGAGCAGAAACCGCAAAGCCCCGAATGAACCAAACCAAACCGAGGACGCCAAGTTAACAGTATTTCACGCAGAAAAGCAATCAGGCCAATGAAAACATTCGTTAACCTCTAATCTATTCGCCCTCCGCTAAAAAAAAAAAAAAAAAAACACCTAGCACAGAAATAAAACGGCATCCGAAGTGCGGTGAAGAAAATCGAAAAAAATAAAATAAAAATCCAATCTCAAACATGGGAAGTGCGGGAGGAAAAAAAGTTATGCCTTCGAAGTCGAGTGATTTAGGGAGTGCATCTTCCGGTCCAGCGAGGGTAAAGCGAACAATCCCGAACTGTGTACCTGTTACACATCCAAGCCAAGAATCGCTCCAATCCCAAGCCGTATCCTCCATGAGGAGTGGTACCATACCTGTCGTGCCCTGTTAGCATCGTCGGACCTATATCTAATTTTTAAATTAATGAAAAATTACTTTCGCTGGTCAGTGAACCAGTAGTACGGTTCAGCCGGAATTCCTTCCCTCTTGTACGCAGCCATCAGTTCCTCCAATCCCTCCATCCTCATACTTCCGCCGACGATCTCTCCAACGTTTGGCATGAGACAGTCAACACTCTCTGTAACCCTCATGTCCTCCAAATCCTTTTTCATGTAGAACGCCTTGATCTCAGCAGGGAACTTGCACAAGAAAATCGGCTTTCCGATATCATCTGTCATTTTCCTCTCCGCAGCCTCGGCGATATCGTCTCCGAAAGCATGAGGCTTTCCTTCTTCGTTGGGTACCCCGTGCTCGTTGAGCCATTTGATAGCGTCACCATACGTCATGCGGAGGAATGGACGTTCGGGTGCCTTGAAGTTAGGGTTGAGCTCGGTGATCAAGTTTTTGATGAGCGGATCTTGGAGCACATGGTCGATAGAGCGGCAGATGAAGTCCTCAAGGTGGGCGAGCAGGTCGTCGAAGGTGATGAAGGCGAGCTCTGCTTCCACGTGGGTATATTCACTGAGATGGCGACGAGTAAGAGAACGCTCGGCACGGAAAGACTCTTGAACACAGAAGACATCGCCAAGGGATGGGAGACAGGTTTCGAGGTAGAGTTGAGAAGATTGCGTCAGGTACGCCTGGTAATTAGAGTGAATTAGTATTAATGGACGGGATTTCTATAGGAAATTGAGACACCTTTTGCCCATAGTAATCGAACTCGAACAACGTGCTTCCACCTTCTACCTGGGTCTGAACCATACAAGGAGGAGTGACCTCCAAAAGTCCCAGTTCCTCGTAACTCTTCCTGAAAGCCCTCAAAACTCCAGCTCGGACCTTGAGCACAGCACTAGCCTGCTCTCCACGGAGAATCAAATGCCTGTTGTCATACTTGGTCTGGGGATCAGCATCCTTAGCAACAATGTTGGTAATTGTCTCTTCACCACCAGGCGCCTTTCCAATGACCTTGAAGTAATCAGCGTGAAGCTCATGTCCATCCGGAGCATGAGACCCCTCAGGAACAGGCGAGATAACTCCGTAAATGGTAAGCGAAGTCTCGACAGTGAGGGTAATCGCGTCGTAAGTCTTGGCCAATTGATCCGCAAGAATGCACTGCAAGTAGCCGGTGCCATCACGAAGTGTAATGAAGATCATATTCTTCTGGGTTCTCAGTCTGTGGACCCAACCAGAAACTGCAACTCTAGTTCTGCGGGTTGCAACCGTATCCCGAAGTTTGATCCTTTTCGCTTGTGGTAAACTGGGATCCTCAGCAAGAGTAATAGCCTTTGCAGCTTCCAACTGGGCTTCACGGGCGGCCCTAGCTTCAGCGTCTTTGGCTGCTTGCTCAGACTTTTTCGCCTCTTTCTTCAAGTTAGTCTGATGAAGGCTGGTGGCTTTCTTCATGGCGGCTTTGGCAACAGGCTTGTATTCGTGGCGGTTGTTCTCTTCAGGGCCGGTGACCGATTTACGAGTTTGGAAAGTGGCATCGGGGTGAACTTTGTAGGTGTGAGTAAGAGCACCGATAAGAGACTTGAATGGACGTTCCTGAGTTCCAGGAGTCTCGGGAGCATCAATTCCGGTGTCTTCGTCGATGTAGACTTTCAAAGATTTTATCAGTGCCAGAAAATTCGAACGGACTGAGTCATGAATGGTCAAACTTACTGACAGTCCCCGATATTTTGAGGTCCGCTGCGGCGGAGGTGAGAGATTGAGCTGATTCGGCCATAATACTGATCGTTTCGAATTTTTTGCTGCGTTTCTTCGGGGGGAAGATGATAGTGAGGACGGGAAATTCCACCTATGTATGAAAGCGCAAGAGAGAGAGATGGCGGGTGAGAAGAGAGATGGCGGGGCTCAAGTCTCCTCGCCGCTTGGCATTTTAGCCTTATTGCGGCTCATCGGTTCTGTTGCTCGAACGTGCGGCTCTGAATAGCTTTACATGCGTTACCCGGACTGCTTACCTAGTGTGCAAATTGCACCATGTAGCAACCAAACCCTGCATTTTCAGATCAACCTCTCAGCAGATGAGATTTGCCCAGAAACATATCCAAAGAGTTCTCCAAACGCCCCGTTACCAACTAATCTTAATCCTCAAATACCAAATCTACCAGCAATTCAAGGCCATGGAGACTGACGGGGCCAAGGAAACTGAGTTCCTCGATTTCGCTAATCTCGTTATTTCTCCTCCGCCATCACCAAAGTCCACAAACGCCGCACCAATACAACGAAAAACACCGCCGGTAAAGCGAAAACACGATGTTGCACCTCCGAATCAGCATATACCGTCGAAATTTGTCAATGTTCCGCCAGAGCCGTTGTATTATTTTGAAGGCGGACTGAGGCGTGTGTCACCGTACCATTATACGTATAATACGTATTGCAAAGAGCGATGGAGGGGGAAAACTTTGTTAGAGATTTTCACGACGGAATTTAGAGATCGGCCGGAGGAGTATTACGTATGCCTTGCCTCTATTTTTTTCCAGCATCGCATTTATTTGCCTGTTATGGTCTGGTCAATTGCCTAAAACGAGTTGTTGACATTCTTTAACTGAATTTTACCAACTTATTATGAACTTTCAGCGCAAAGCTATAGCTATGGGAACAGTCTGTATCTCTGGCACCGATAAAACCGGACAAATCATCTCTTCGAACTCTTCCGTCGACACCATAGTTCGCAACGGCGACATGATATCGCACACCCTCCACCGGCACGAACCACCCGTCACCGCAAGGCCCATCGAAACAGTATACGAAGACGACAGCATCATTGCCATCAGCAAACCTGCGGGGGTGCCGGTCCACCCTGCTGGAAGGTACAATTACAATTCCGTGGTGGAGATAATGCGTTACGAGCGGAATGGATTGAATCCATTACGTCAGTCTCCAATTCCCGGAACTCCGATTCCTGCGCTGATCCGTATAGCTTGTAATCGATTGGACAGACTAACGAGCGGCCTCATGTTCATTGCAAAAACCACAAAGTCCGCCGACGATTTCATGAACATGCTTCGGACGCGAACTATAAAAAAGCAATACATTGCGCGCGTCAAAGGCGAATTCCCAGAGTTCCACCTCCTTTGCCCCTCCATTATTTTTCGTTTTACTCAGCCGCTAATAACTGTATCTCCTATATAGTGGAGACATAATGTCTGAAGATCCGATCCTTGCCATCTCCCCGAAACTCGGTCTTAACCGTGTCCGCGCCAACGGAAAGCCCGCGAAAACTCTCTTCAGAAAAATGAAATACAACGCCGCAAATGACTACAGCATTGTTGTCTGCTATCCGTTTACCGGTCGGACACACCAGATCCGAGTGCATCTGCAATTCTTGGGACATCCTATATCCAATGATCCCGTATTTCAAAATTACCCGGAACTGGAAAGAAGACAAACTAATGGATGGTAGATATACTGCAACCGCCGCGTTTGGGGCCCTAATCTTGGGAAGGGAGGAGACGGCGATGATGAGGATATTATCACGCGGCTGAGTAGGATGGGGAAAGAAGAGGTTGCGGATGCAATCGCTTACCACGATGAGATTGTGTACGTTTTATTTTTAATTTTATCCCCCCCCCTCTTTTCACTTAATAGCCCGTCAAGATAAGATGTTAATAAGAATGCAAAGCGACGAATACAATAAAAGGAAAGCGGAGCTCATGACTGGCGAAGTATGTGAGGACTGCGGCACAGAGCTGTATTCAGATCCTGGCATTCATGAGGTGAGCATATCAAATTTTTATTCATGAATTAGCATGAGTGATAACTGATGAACCTGTCAATAGCTAGGAATATATCTCCACGCGAAACGATACGAGTGCGCGGAAGGGAAATGGGCGTACGAAACGCGTATGCCAGATTGGGCACTAGAGGACGAAAGTTGAATACTAATGCTGTATGATATTTACTTTTGCTACTTCGTATCTTACATGCATCACCCTCTTTTGTTGTACAATAATGGACGGATTTTAGTACAGGACCCTTCGACCCCAGTCTTGCGAGAGAGAGTTGGCGGTGGTGTAACAATTAAAAGGGCTTTTTTTTTTTTTTTTTTTTTTTTTTTTTTTTTTTTTTGGGG
>JABYPW010001738.1:0-13962 GCA_016880775.1 Phymatotrichopsis omnivora
TTATTTGAAATTTTTTTTTTTTTTTTTTTTTTTTTTTTCAGAAACATACATACCGTTGTAGCCATTTCTTATTTTCATTTCCTTGAGTATCAGGGAGACCAAAATACCAGCAAGTAAAAACAAATTCCTTGCTTTCAAATTCCCTTTATCGTAGCAAAATGAAACACATCAACCCCTACAAAAAAAAAGGGGGGAAAAAAGGGGGGAAAAAGGAAAAAGGAAAAAAGGAAAAAAGGAAGAAAAAGGACATTGTTTTATAACTCCGCTTCAAAAATGGAAGAATTTACTCCGCCTTCCTGTTCCTTCCGTTGATCCTATAACCTAAAATACTCTAAAATAAAACAGCCGTCGAACGCCTCAATTAATTTTCTGTTTTTCTCCCTCCTCTTATAATTATATTTCTCAAATCCGAGTTTGGGTGACTCGAATCTATTCGTACACCTCGCTCATGGATTCAAGAGATTGAATGTAAAAAGACCAGCTGGGATTGGTTCTACCTCCGAAATTGTCTCCTCTTCCTCTTCCTCCACGGTATCCTCCTCTTCTGCCTCTTCCCCCGCCTCGGTTTCCTCCGCCGCGGTTGGATCTGTTGTTATGATGTTGGTGGCGGTTGCGTTCGTGATGGCCATGGCGATGGCGAATTTGGTGAGACGGTTGGGTATGTTCATGGTGAGTATATTCATGAGGAGTCTGTGCTTGGTGAGTCTGCTCATTAGGAAATAGCTGACCGTATGAGTGAGCGTTGCTGCGGCCGCTATGAGAGGTGCTATAGAATTCTGGATTGAGTAATTGGAGAAATCGTAAGTACGGTTGAGCACGATAATGAGAAAAAAGAAAAATGAATGCAGGATTTATATACGGAACATGAATGTCATTCTTCATGAGCAAAAAAGCCAAAAGCTAGACAACCAAACCAATAAGCAAGGCAAGACAAGACAGGAAAGAATAGGAAACGCAATAATCAACGAAAATAAACAAAGCAGAAAAGCAAAATTAACATCATGAAAAATATCTCCGGATCTTGAGCCTCGATCCTCCCAGTTGCTGCATCTGTGCCTGCTGCTGCTGCTGCTGGTAGTGCTGTTGGTTATAATAAGCCTGAGGATGAGGTCCAGACGAAGATTGGATCTGATCTCTCAACAATTCTTGCTGGTGCTGGCGCCGATAATGATAATGATGATGATGCTGGTAACGGTGATTCGCAGTCTCACCATCCCGACTCCGCTTCTTACTAATAGGAAAACGCGACTCCCACTCGCCTTCACGCATATTCTCCTCCTCAATCCTGAGGAGCATCTTCTCGCCAACTATACTCGAGAAAACGATTCTCTTCCCACCGGGCACAGGTTGCCAGGTTTGAATATTAGTTGCGTCCCTGGGCATTCCGTCGTGTCGTACGGCGAGGACCATAATCAATTGGGGGTTTTCTGCGGAGTGGGTAAGTAGTTGCTTCCAAAAAGAGTTGGGGGTAAGTATACCAGTGAAAACTTTAGTATTAGGATCGGTGGGCTTTACTAAGCACGCCCACACTTTGTTGTCGTATTGCCCCCAACCGACTATTTCGAGTTCGACTTTTGTGCCGAAGCCACCGGTTTTGCGGAGGACGTATTGAGTTGCAGGACGGGGGGAGATTAGTACATTGTTGGCTATGAATTTTAAATCTACGTCGTTGGGGAAGTTGAATGCCTTAAGAATTCTGCAAGATGTTGCCTGGGAAACAAGATAGCCTGATTCATGTTAGATATTTCTTTTCGCTGATTGCTGAAACAAGTGATATTCTGTGACGGGAACGAAGGCGAGGGATGGGATGAAATGAAAGGAATGGTAAATGTTAATTTATATTTACCAGTATACAAGACGGTCTTCTTGATTTGCAAAGGAGCAAATCCTGGTCCGACTTGTCTTTCGATGATTTCGTTGTGATCGTCAAGCATCCTCTGGACTTCTGCGACTTCCACAACTGGTTTAAGGAATTTCTGTGGTCGTGGTAAGCGCCTTCAAACTCTTGATTGGAGAAAGGCTAATCGTATAAATCTTACAGCCTGGTCTGCAACCTGAACAACCTCCGCAACTAACGACTTCCCCACAACACCTCTAGGAGCCGACCTGGCGATGCAATCCGTGAAGAATGTCTCGAATTGCTTGACATGCTTAATCCTATCCTCGTAAATCCTGATCTCTTCTGCGCCAGAGTAAGCATTTAAAAGATCTTTTAGAAACATGGATTTGAAACTGAATGTGGTTCTGAAAGTTTCTCCGTTGGGACTGGCTTCAGGCTTTAAGGCAATGATGTCGAATTCAAGCTTCTTGCTTGCAACCATGCGTTGTATGAGCGGGGCGAACCCTCGGGCAGAACGGCCGGTAAGGAGAACCGTAAGAGCGTCTTTCTGGATCATCGAGAGTTCCACGAGGGAGACGACATGTTTATTCCACCAGCCTTCCCAAGCACGAGATTCTTCAATTTCAAGACCATCGCCTGTAGCGGCAAGTATGCGGGAGTCGTGCCACCAGCCTGTGAGATTGGTTTAGTTTACTTTGGGAAGTTGTCAGAGTGATGGTAAAAAACGTACCTCCGTTTGCGATTTGCGAGATATCGTGGAGTAGGTCTAGAGCTGCAGAGGACCAGATTTTCCTATTCGGCAGCGGGGTCATGAAGACTTTTTTCGGATTTAAAGTTAGCCCACAAGCTATACTTTCCACCTGGAGCTTATCAAAGCAAACTCACGAGTATTGTCGAAATCGTAAACATGGATCGTTTTGATAGACTCCTGCGAAGGCAAAGGCCTGGCCTGTACCTGCACATTCCATTTCGCTAAATCCACCAACGAAATCTCCGTCGTCTTGCTCCCCCCACAGGACCCAGAAACCTCTCCACCGGCGGCAGCACTACCACCGTTGTGCGTGGGCACAGGATGATTGAGCATATTGAAATAAAAGTTGCTGTTTGGTCGGAAGAGCCGTGGGAGATGAAGTGGACAAAAACGCATCCACCGCGTGTTCTATCGTAAAGTAGCAGCTGGCTCGCAGTTGGACAAGTTGTGGGGGTGGGATGGAGAAATGCTAACAGGTGCTTCTTGGCTACAATGATCATGTGATCAGAACCGTACACGAGATATTGGCCTTGTTGGGCCGAGAGAAAGCAATACGCAAGAAATAAAAGCACATTAATATACTCCGTTTCGAAGATTGCAGTGCATACAAGACAAAACAATGCAAGCACTTATTAGCGGCAATCAAAATACTTAATAGGCTAAACTTGAATAGTAGTTTCCCCCACAAAATCTCAATAATCTTCTGTTTCATGCATGTAACCAACATCTAGAAAATCCCATCCAACTGTGAACTCTACAAGAAAAAGAAGAATATTAAGTACGAACAGCATCCCGTACAACCCAAAATCTACTCTAGCACCAGTATTATTATGATATGTATCCATACACTGCACAAGCCCTGAGTATCAAGAAAGATCAAAATGATTATTCCAAACCCCCCATGTACTCGGGTGTGCACAAAAGTGATCGCAATCTGATAAAAAAAATATGGTAGAGCGCCCATTGATGCAGGGCTGCTCTGCTCCTATTAGCGCTTTTCCTGCTCATTACTGTGAGGAAAAAGTGATCACAACCCTATCCTCTCGGGCTGATCTCGCGCCCAGAGAGAACAATTGGATACCCTCACACCCGAGTACATCTAGTGTCATACTCTTACGGCATGAACAGAATACAAAAACAACAATTCTGTATATACCTCAGGAAGAATAAAAAGTATGAAAAGAAATTTTTTTTCGAACTCACCATTTAGCCCATCACACAAACTATTCATTACCCAAAAATCAAAGCCCTCTACATGAATAACGCCAATTTTCCACTTCCTGTACCACCCGCCACCCAATCTTGTGAGGGATGGAACTGCGCAACAGCCGGAACAGCTGTGATACTGTCGTCTGAAAGCTGCGCCAATTGGTCACCATTATCGGTAAATATATCGAAGAATCTGTTCATGTTCGCAATAACGAATTTTTGGGTTCCAGCGGGATTCTGTTGCCATTGGGCACGAAGGATTGTGACCCAACTATTCAAAACATGCGAGTCAAATCTTGTGGTTTGAAACATAAAATGGCAGAAAAACACTGGTCCAAAATGAATATTGGAGAATGGACACATACCGCCCAGTTTGATTATTATGCGGGATAACCTTCGTGGGCTTCATCTCCTTTTCACTCAGCTCCTTGCCAACTCCCCACTTTGAAGCGTCTGGAAACTTGTAAAGCTTGATCGAATCATCGTAAGAGGTCGTCACGAGAGTGCCTTGTGAATTCCACAAAGCACAGCTAACGCTCAACCTACTTGCATGTTCACCGATCAAGGTCGGCATGCGTTCATCACCAGTTCCAGTGATTTTGCGAAGATCCCACAATTTAACGGTTCTATCGTTGGACTTAAAAAGTCGTAATAGGAAAAATATTAACAAGCATAAGCATAACTAGATAAAACGAGGTGATATCTCACAGCAGTAGCAGCCAGATGTGGTGCTCTAGGATGCAGGGAGAACCCGCCGATCTTTTTATCCCCGATGGTCCAAACTTCGGCCTTTTTGGCTCTTAAGTCTCTTCGACCTAATTGGCCGTCCACAGTAGAAAAATAGATTATGTTCGCATCAAAAATCTCGACTCCGCTGAGAAGAGGTTCGCCTTCCGGAACATAGATCTCTGACGCTATGCCAGTCCCCAGATCAAATTTACGGATGCTTCCATCGTACGAAGAAGTATAGAGAGACGTAGCGGAAGTAAGGTCAAACGTGAAAGTTGAAATTGTACGTGAATGAACCTTGTAATGGCTGACATCCGGTTCCTCGCCGTCGTCGCCTTCTCTTTGGGATTGCGCATCAAAAATTCCGAGTGTGCCTGCCTGTAGTCAAGTTGTCAATCATTTGCGAAGCCGAGATATTTGAGAGAGTTACCTTATCCCCCGCAAAGATCAATTGCTTGTTCACTGTCGGATGGAAAGCTAAATGGTACTGTTCCAGAAGGTATATAGTAAGGCATATATACTCCCCGAATCAAATTATTAATCCACAAATGGTTAACTACATGCACTTACTATTCGTTCCGGACAAATCTTGATATCTGCAAGACAAGTCAGTCAGCATCACCTACTCATTTGCACACACAACTCCATACGAGGCACGGCCGTGAACTCACCATTTGGTTTGAATCTTTCATACAGCTTCAACCCCATCAACTTCTCTCGCAGCTGCTTCAAATCTTTATCTGAGGTCTCCTCCACATCCTCGTCCGTGAAAGTCCTCCCAAATCTCGCGCCCTGCGTCACACCCACCAAACCCTGCTTCAAATCAAAGCTTAAATCACCAGCAACTCTCGTTTTCTTTGCACGCTCCACCTCCTCGAGGGCCGACGCTTCAGTTTCAGCCTTCCTCTTCGCCACCTTGGAATCTGCGGGGAGACCAGCTAAACGAGAAGAAGTTCTCCTAACAACGGGAATATCCGGTTCCTTGGCCGGCTTCCTTCTAGTCTTGCTAGCAGATTTGGAAGTCGACGCATCCTTCTTTCTGACAGCTAAGGAAGGTACATCTAACTGGAGCTGTTGCAGCAGCGCCTTGTTCTTCTGGATGTTCTCCTGGCGAAGACGTTCATATTTGTTTTCAGCTTCATCTCCCATGACCACCGGTAGTGCTTGGATGAGGATGTCACGGCAAAAGCAAACGATGAGTGCAAGCGGATTGATGGATATTGGGCCTTGGGAAGGGCGAACGAGAAAGGGACGCGTTCCTGCAAGTGCCAGACGCGTTGCGTTTCAGTCACGGGAATTGAGCGCATTCTCACGTGATTTAGCACGGCGATAACTGCGTTGTATGTTTGGGCAACCAAGACTCAGAAAAAGATGCACATCAGCCGCCACACGTGTTGTTAGTGCTTGGCACGTGCCTATGAAGTGGTGCTGACTCAGCTCGGTGAATCAAAATTTATTCTCCTCCGCAAAAAATTATCACTCGAAAGCTCGCTCTTCACCCTCGGTAACGGCTATCGTGGCCTTTGAAGCCTCTCTCCTGCACTGTTTGGAACATGAACTGGTGCAAGTCTCTGACCCAGAATTTTTTCATGACAAGGCCTTCACGATGCTTCAATCCCTCCAATACCTACTTTAAACATAGCTCTCCCCTTCTCCCATTCCTCTATCCCGCCTGCTCGTTCAAGATCTCCGCTGCCAGCCGCAGCAGCTCCTTCAGACGCAAATATGACGACAATGACGGCTCTAGTATCCCCTTCGAAACTGCAGACAATCCTGAAGCTGCTGGTGGACAAAAAAATTATGACCCATGGTCGTTTCTATACGATGTCCAGAGTCCGGTGGACCGCCCACAAAGTTTTTCTGGTAATCGGCGCAGACCACCGGAATCGCAAATGGGGGAAATATCCCAGCGCTCTTCAATCACAGAGCGTGAGCGAGAAATTTTTAGTCGTATCTTTGAGTCGATTTTGTCTGAAGGCTCAAATTTCATCCCAAAATTGAAGGAACCCGTTCGCTCGTTCCCTAGCAAATCGCTCAATGCTCTTTTCGAGTCCGCCGTTGGCCCGCAGCAGAGCGGGAACGAAATTACATTTGGGCCTCGCAACTCAGTTGACAAAGCATCGGTAGCGGCGGCAATGGCAGAGGCAAGTTCCATTGAAGAGTATCCGCCGTCTTTGCGTGCTGCGGCTGCCAGAGTGGCGGGTCTGCCCAAACCGAATATGACGGAGAAAGAATTACTGCAGGAGCAGGAGAGAATGAAGGAATTGGCGGAGTTGGTGAAGCAGATGAGAGCTTGCGACACGGACCTAGCGCTGGGAAAATGGATGGAGGACAATGTGTTCAGCATGATTACCAAGCCTTCGAGTGACGCAAAGGTAAATTTCCCTTCGGCCAATTACGCCGACCTCGTCCTCGAGGGTATGAAAATCCTCCGAAGGAACTTTAACGACCTTACCGGCGTCCTTTCCATCTTCGAGAAGATCAAGAGACTTGGCGCCGAATCTTACGTCGTCGGTTGTTCGGTGGGAGTCTACAACCAGATTATCGACACCAAATGGGAAGGATATCGGGATTTGTACAAGATCAAGGAACTGGTCGACGAGATGGAGGTCAATGGTATTGAAGGAGATGAGAATACGATTGAGATTTTGCGAAAAATCAGGAAGGACGTCGAGTACATGACTGGCGGCAATAATAGGAAGGGCCCCAAGTCCTTACTGGGAGATTTGGATATGGCATTGAAGAGCACGTTGGACGATTACTTGAAAAAGCTCACCAAGGCACGGGAAAAGTCGGATGAGACTATAGACATGATTCTTTCTTTTTAATTACTGCAAATGTAAGGAAGTGGTTTGTGGGGGGACAGCCTGTACATAAATAGGGGCAACAAGGCGGAGGTATGGGTATAGCTACAGGGATGCACAGGTCAAGTTTCTTCTTCTGTTTATATATTGTTTGGGGTATTCCGGGAAGATAAAAGCGATATCTTTATTGTAGGCACTTAAATGCTTTCGGAACGAGCTCTAACATGCTCCAAACAAATTCTAAAAAGAGGGGGAAAAAAAGAGAAAAAACATACGAGGATAATTATTGTGTACTTAAAGAGCTGCAATAACTTATACAGTTTGTTTTGTCTGGCCGCAAAGCGACAAACTGAAAATTCTCAAATGCTGGGACTTTCTTATGATGATACAACTCAGTGAAATTTTGTGACAACTTTCAATTTACTTATCTATAAGGGGAATCGGCTCTGATAGCTGCAGCCAATTCAGGTTCCCACCTAAGTAAATTAGGTTAACAAATATTATCTGCGATGGCTCTGAAGTTATGGCACTCACTTGTCACCATTGGAAAGAAGTTTTTCCTTATTGTACAAGAGTTCTTCCCTTGTTTCGGTGGCGTATTCGGCATTGGGAGCTAAAATAAATAAAATAAATCAGTATACTGCTTGGTAGGAAGGCAGTTATAGAATATACATTCAACAATGGCGTCGACGGGGCAAGATTCTTTTTCCGATATTAGCGATAGTCCGTGAATTACCTAAAAAGGCGGGAAAATATTGTACTTCCATACCTTGACAGAAGCCACAGTAGATGCACTTAGTCATGTCGATATCGTAGCGGGTTGTCCTTCTGCTGCCGTCCTCACGTTCTTCGGCCTCGATGGTAATAGCCAATGCGGGGCAAATCTGCAGGTCCATTATTGTTACAACGCTCGCAGCATCGTTCCCGCAGAGATAATACTCACAGCCTCGCACAGTTTGCATGCAATACATCGCTCTTCACCAGAAGGATATCTTCTGAGGGCATGCTCTCCACGGAACCGGGGCGAGATGGGACCCTATGTAGACAATTAATACAATGTCCATACCACCCTATTGAAAAGTTCGCGGTATATACCTTCTCGAAGGGATAATAAATTGTGTATCTAGGTACCCGTCAGCAATGATGTCCTTGAGCTCTGTGCCAAATTGGCAAAACCTGATATTAACTTACGGTGGTCTGAAGAACTGCTCCAACACAACGTACATGCCCCGCAGCATCTCCATCATCAGGAAATACCGTCCGGCCTTATCGAGCGCAGTCTCCCCCTCATGCCACTCTTTCGGGCGCCCAATACGGAACGCCCCAGGTTGTCTCACAACTCCACGTTGCTGAATTGAGCTCGTAGAGAACGGGGCGAAAGGTATCGCAAAGGCGGGGATGATGGAGCGGGAGTAAGTGGAAAGCCCAAACAACGAGCAAGGTGAGCGTCTAGCAACGAGTCCAAGCGACTTTATCGAAGACATGGCAGTGTCTGCGTTACAGCAAAATGCCACGGGATAATAGCCGTACCTAGGGGCGTTTAACTGCTTGTCAGACCGACGATTGCTGAAGTTGAGGAAAGTTAAAGCCGTAGGGCTAGTGCCGAAATAATTATGTAGGATGGGAACCCGGAGAAAGGCTGCTTATACAGCGCTGCTCTGATTGGTCGATTTTCACTACCACAAAACCGGAGTCGCTGGTCAATACAGGAAAATGCCAATTGCGAATACAGAACTCTTTGAGCTAGCATCGCAGGCTGATCTGTAGTGTTCTTATACATATTCGCCAGCGGTGCATTTTCTGGGGTTGTGTCTAGACAGCCGGCATTTCCTAGCCAAATTCCTGGAGCGAGAGACAAAAATCGTCACCAAGCTCCATCCCTCCACCCACAACAAGATAGCCCGGTCCCTTTCCACACCCCACCACCGCCGACTCCTCAACCACCATCGTTGTCAACATGTTTAGATCCGCTGTCATCCGTGCCTCACGCTCTCTCTCCACCGCCGCTGCCGGCGCACGATTGTCTGCTCCAATTGTTTCCCGACCACTTATCAGAACATGCGCTTGCCCTGCCCCGCCAAGGGTTCTGGCCTCGGCCATGGCCGTGAGATATTACTCCTCCCCTTCTTCTTTAACAAAAAGTGAGGTTGAGGGGAGGATATTTGATCTCTTGAAAGGATTCAACAAGGTATAGTTACTCCGCCATTTGGTTTTTTTTATTTTGTTGACGGTTTCTTTTTTTTTTTTTTTTCCCTTAGTGCCTCCGATAGATGGCTTGCTAATTTTCGCAATTGCAGGTTGCCTCGGGAACTGAGGTTTTTCGCCGTTCCCAAATATTCGAAACTCTCAAAATTAATTTATCAAAATCGTTAGGTCGCCGCAAACTCTCACTTCACCAAGGACTTAGGATTGGATTCCCTCGACACTGTGGAGGTTGTCATGGCTATCGAAGAGGTTAGTGACGATGTGTGGTTGTTCCGGATGGACGTGGAGCTGATGGCGTGCAGGAATTCAGCATTGAAATTCCCGACAAAGACGCTGAGGCCATTCATAGTGGTATGTACACAGTACACCTTAAATTTTTCCAGAACAAGTGCTAATCATCGTCGACAGTTGACCAAGCCGTCGCCTACATCTTGTCTCAGCCTGATGGTCAGTGCTCCCTGCTACATGTACCCAGGATGCCTTACCCCCCCAGCGCGAACGTTCACTAACACCTCGGCACAATCGCAGCTCACTAAACGCTCTAACTAATGATTGCTTGTGAGACGGTAATGGCACAATTAGAAAAGGAAAAAGTAAAAAGGAAAGGGAAAAAAAGAAAGAAAAAGGAAAAAGGAAAAAGGAAAAAGGAAATGGAAAACACTCAATCTGTACTCTACATGTCAAGACTGTGTCACGTTACGGGCGCTGTCGTTCCCTTGCTTAGATTAAAAAAAAAAAAAAAAAAAAAAAAAAACATTTCCATAGAAATATCTGTGCTGAGGCCGCCAATCATAAATTATGTTGAACTGAGCACACGATCAGCGGAACATTGCGTTCGCCAGAGCTTCCAACAACGGGCTTGTGTAGTTTAAAAAAACGTGTTGTTGCGTATTCATGGCGGTTTCATTTGGAGAGGCTTTGATGAGCATCAGCCTTGCCCCATGCTATGGGCCCTCCTTGGATTCGCAGCCGCGCAACATTGCAAGAACCGTGTCACTTTGTGAACTCACAGCCCCTTTCAGCAGCGCAACAAAGTTGAATAGACCAAAACCCACCCCCCAAAACGCTTCGCCAATAATCCCGAATTATACCTATACAAGGCACGTAAACTGCAATCTCGCTCTGAGTTCAAGCCAGTGAGTATAGAGGTCTCGGGAGCGCGGTCGATTATCTCCCTGAGGTGCTGCGTTCCTGTTCCCGACTGACCTTTCATTGCCGTGCTTTCTTCGACACCGGCAGCAACAGACCTTGCCCCACAAGACACGTTCACGGGAGCCCTTGCCGACAGAACATTCTGCACCAAACATGGCGTCAACTGGAGGCTTGACAAGAAGGAGGGGAGGAGGGGCAGGTGGATCGATCTCAAACCACGACGACGAAGAACGAAGTGGCTCACCAACTTCTCGCCCTGAAGTGCGGTCCGGAGGCGAAACTTCGTACACCACCGAAAATGGGCATAAGATCGGTAGGTCCCTTGGATGAAAAAAAATTTACAATTTCCCCTCCACCGCTGTCAAGATGTTGCTATCAATGGGCTGATTTTGGGGGGAGCTTGTAGCTTTTGATCCGCGAGATATCAGCGAAAACCAGGAGAGGAGCAAGCAGCCGAAATTAACGTTAATGGAGGAGATCCTTCTTCTGGGATTGAAGGATAAGCAGGTACGTTTACTTGCCGGCTTTACTATACCTACCTTGTCCCCGGGTCTTCCAGGAACCTTTCTGACAGCAATACCAACAGGGTTACTTGTCTTTCTGGAACGACAACATTTCATATGCTCTTCGCGGCTGCATAGTCTTGGAGCTTGCCTTCCGCGGGCGTATAAGCATGCAGAAGGATTCCTCACGGAGAAGATTCCCTCTAGCAGACAGAATAATTGAGGTGATTGACGATCAGCTCACCGGGGAGGTACTGCTAGACGAGGCTTTAAAAATGATGAAGTCCAGCGAGAAGATGAGTGTGAGCTCATGGATCGATTTGATGAGCGGTTAGAAGCACCCCCTGGATTGAGGACTGCAGTATGGTTTAATAGGAGGGCGCCAAAGCTAACATAAAACTCCCATTCGAAACTTGTAGGTGAAACATGGAACTTGATGAAGATTGGATACCAATTGAAACAGGTGCGCGAACGTTTGGCAAAAGGGTTAGTAGACAAAGGTATTCTCCGAACCGAAAAACGCAACTTCCTGCTCTTCGACATGGCCACACATCCCGTGGCCGACGGCGGTGCAAAAGACGAGATCCGCCGGCGGGTGCGAACGGTCCTCACGGCACGCACGTGCGTGCTTCCTCCGAATCCCTTCTTGCCCGAAGATATGGAATTCCGCTACCTCCGGACGGTAGCCATGGTTTGTGCGGCATACGCCGCTAACGTTCTGGAGAACGCTCTGGCTACGTTAGGACATGAAGCTAGAGAGAGGGCATTTGCGCATGTGGATGAGCTCCTTGCGGAGTTCTCACAATGGCCGTTTGGAAGGCGGAACACCTCTGGGGGTGTTGGACAAAATCTGGGCCAGATTACTGCAGAGGAGGTTAATAATAATAAGGATAGAGAACTTCAGCTAGAGGTAAGATTTATTCTGCAATTTCTCCAAAATTTGGAAATTCTAGATGCTAATATGTATCGGAATCATTTACAGGTGGTCGCAGCTGTTTTGAGCGTATTCACAAGGCTTGACTCGCTATTGTAGTGGACCGAAACGATGTTTAGCAATTATACTGAATTCTCTATTCTTTTCCCCCTTGATTTTTTTGGTCCTTTTTCACTATTGCGTTCTCGAAAAGTAACGTTGATGGGTCTTCTTTCCTGATAGCCAAAAGAATGGGCGCTTTTTTTCCCCCTCTCCCTAGTTATCTGTCTTTCACCATTCTTGTTATTTTTGATTTTGCCCCACTTCTCTATCCCTCCACCCTATGCAGCGGATTACGAAAGATGTGTCTATGCAGTGTAATGGATTGTGTCATTATCTAATATCAAATGGAAGTGCGAGCTAGCTAAAACCTGAGCTTATTAAACTAGATTTCGGGTGTTTGTCATTTGAAATTCTTGCTTTGCGGGAGAAGAGGATACGAAACTGCTTCCACAAATTGAGTCTCCATCCTGGGTTCAATTTTACAAGTCTGGATTTGGGTTAAATTTGCTGCATGCACTTTTGAGGGAAGTTGAGACCTAGTGGATGCTAAATACCTGAGAAATGTGAGCTATATAAAAAAAAAAAAAATGACACCATGAATAATTGTAATTTGGGGAATTTAATAGTGTCTATGCTATTACGTATGAAATGCGTGGAAACTTGTAATGCTCGTACGATAATCGCAAAAATACTCTATCTAATAATTGAAGGAAAACAAAAAAAAAAATTTTAACAGGGTATATAAAAACTAAAATAAACATACACCACCAAACGAATTCAAGAGCCACTACTTGCCCTCTGCCTTTGCGGCGTTGTCCTCTCGCTTCTCCCGAAGACTGGCGTAGCCGCTCGGGATCCCCGCCGTATCTCGCGATCCTGCACTAGGTTCTTAAAATACTGTTCGGCTTGATGCGTGTAAGAGTAGTCTATCGGCAACCAGCCCTGTCGGTTGGGTTTTTCCGCGTTCGCACCGCGCTCAAGAAGGGATGTGATCACTTTCAGGTGGCCGTATGCGGACGCGTGCTACTTCCATTGTTAATTCTAGAGACCCTTGTGTCGGGGCTAGATATGGATTGTGGCTTCAAACATGGAGACAGGTATTCCCTAATACATCGATTGCATCTACATCCGCTCCAAGGTCCAGAAGCATCTATATGATGATAAGTGATGATACTCTCATTAGGCATAAGATATCACGCGGAAATGGTAGGTTCCAAGCTCACGTTCACAACAGCGTCATATCCGTTCTTTGCAGCATACATGATTGCCGTCATTCCAAGTTTATTCTTCCAATCGAGGCATCGTGGAAACCTGTCTGCTATATAATAGACGACGTCTTTGTGTCCTTCAGCTGCCGCCAGCATCAGTGCAGTGTCACCATTGTTGTTTTTGGATATGCCATCTCGTTCATGCTCTGCACCTTCGATGAGGTAGGTAACGATACTCAAGAATCCCTTTTCTGCCGCGAGGTGGAGGGAAGTGTTGCTGGCGAGATCCGGGTTGTAGAGGGATTTAGGGTAGTTCTTGACGATCCTTTTGACACTGGCGAAGGGGATTATATGTCAATAAGCTTCGTTGTCGTTATATGGTGCTCGTAGCAGAGGTAGATGTAGAGTTGCACTGACAGAAGAAGATCGTCTTGAAGGATGGCACGACGCAGACGAATAGATACGTCGATCCTGGGGGGAAGGCCATCAGTTCGAATTTCATATGTGGCAAGAAGGATGTTTTCCACTTGGTGGAATCGAACTTACATCCTTATGTCGTGGAGACGAGAGCGGGACGCGGGGGTG
>JABYPW010001739.1:0-13960 GCA_016880775.1 Phymatotrichopsis omnivora
CGCCCACCCCACCCGAAGTCCTTGAGTCCCTCAAGGACATCCAAAAACAGCAAAAAGCGACCGCGAAAGACCTTAGGAAACTCCGTTCGATCGCCACCACCTCCACCTCCCTCCCCGTCCCACAACAAGCCCAAGATGCCCAAACTTGGGCCCAAGTCATCTCCAAAAAGCAGAAGAAGAAGGGTGGTCCGGTCACCCAGAAGGACCTTCTCCCAACCACCCCGCTTCCCCTCCCACAGTACCCTACCCGCCGCGACCGTGAAATCATTGTCGATATCAAGGAACCATCGGCCTTCGGCGAGGACGCCCACATCCAGATCCGCGACCGAGTCAACTCGGCCCTTGACAAAGCCAAAGCACCTTCGTTCCTGCGTGTCCAGAAATGTAGGAACAACAACCCCACCACCCTCGTCCTCACTACCATGGAGACAGTCACCGCCGCCGCCGTCCTTTCATACCGAACCGTCATCACGAAAGCTGTTGGCGAGTTTGCCGAAGTCAAAGGAATCAACCGCAACCACACATGGAAGAAGTATATCGTCCATGCCGTCCCCACTGCCACTGATCTCAACACCGTAGGACAGATGTCTCGACTCCGTCAAGAGATCGAAAGCTACAACTCCGGTGTTACGCTCGCCATGACCCCGCGCTGGCTCACGTCCAGCTCCAAAATCAACAAACAGAATCACGGCTCGCTCGTGATTACTGTCATTGACAACAACAACGAGGCCCGCGTTCTCAAGGGTCTCACCATCCTCAACAAGACCCGTCGCACCGTCAAGTACATTCCTTTCGGCGCCGACACCCAATGCTCCCGCTGCTCGAAGTTCGGACACCCGGTCCAGAACTGTCAGTCCCCTCCCTGCTGCCGCCTCTGCGCCGGCCCCCACACCATCTCCGAACATACCTGCGGTGTCGCCGACTGCAAACAACCAAAAGGTTTTGCCTGCGAGAACACTGTTCTCCGATGCGCCAACTGCGCCGGCCCCCACAAAGCGAACGATCCGATCTGTATGACGTTAATCCAGGCCAAACTTGCCGAGTCTAACAGGAAGGACAAGTCCACCACTATGGGAGGAGTTTAGTTTCTTCCTTCCTGCCTTGTTTTCTTTATTTTTCGCGGTGTAACTGATGTTTTTCTACTTTGGTAAAGTGCGGAGGAGTTTGCGCGTTTCTCTTTCTCTCCTCTCTTTTATTTTTTCGCTCGGTCGCGTAGTCTGCGTAGGGGGTTTTTCTTTCGTTGCTTTAAGGTTCGCCTAGCGATTGCTTTTCCCCGGTCGGCTTTTGTACGTAGTTGTCTGCGTTTTCTTTTCGGTACGAGTAGGCGGAGGATTTCTTTTCGGTCAGTCAAGAGGGGGAACTTTCCGTAGTCAGGCCATCCTATTAAGTTAGCGCGTAAGCCGTCCCGCTGCGGGAAGAGTGTATTTAGTTTTTAGAAAATGGGAATAGAGTTTCGACGCTCTCTTATCGTTAGTTAGCTAGTTATCTAGAAATGGGAATAGAGTTTCGACGCTCTCTTATCAGCTAGTTGTCTAAAAATGGGAATAGAGTTTCGACGCTCTCTTATCCAGGGAATAGAGTTTCGATGCTCTCTTATCCGGGAATAGAGTTTCGACGCTCTCTTATCCGGCGTGAGGATGGTCTAGTAGTATGGCTGTCCTGGTGTCATTGTGCGGTAACGCACAATGTCGTGGGTTCAAATCCTGCTCGCGTTATTCCATACCACGAATTACCGGTTAGTCGTGGGTTTTGTAGCATAAGCGAGTTTTCCCTGACTGTGCAAGGTTGCCTAATTACTGGTTCAGTCCTTGTAAGCGAATGCGACCGATGATCACAATGGCCGTATGAAGGGTTACCCTGACAGCGCTTAGCAAGGTATCGCTCCCTCTCTACTTAGGCCATCCTATTAAGTTAGCACAAAGCCGCCCGGTAGAAGAGTGTGACCAATGGAAAAGAGTATAGACGCTCTCTTATCCTGGCCTCTTGCACTTTCCTTTCCCCCCCCCACATTACACGGTTGGCTACGACGAAGAGCTCGCCTACCTTCGAAATAGTCAACAAAGCACACCAACCCACATCCCGTGGAAGAAGTCTCACCTATCCCATCACTGCCTGGACCTTGGATAGAGGATCAGAGCACCGCTCACAGGCCACGCTGAAAATAGGAAGCTTTCCACATGGTCGGAAAAATTCAAAATGTCACAAAACAACCCCATCTCCATTAACAGCTCAAACTCCTCAAACTCAGCCCAGAGCACGAACCAAGACCTTCCCCGTCTAGACCCCGCCATCATCAACAGCCCAGTTCGCACTAGACTGCCAACATCGCAACCAACCACCACCACAAGATTGAGCGCGGTCACCCCCTCTCCAGAATTTCACAGCCCACACGCCTTCAATCAAGAAGACATTCACAGCTGGGACCAAGACCTCCGCCTAAACGAAGACGACGTTCAAAGAATGCAAATGGCAGAAGAGAACCCAATGCCAGTACAAACCCCAACCCAAAATTCCTCCTCAGGACATACCACGATCATCAATCAGGGACACATGGACAACCAAAGCCACACCAGCACCGTAGAAGCCATGCTTGCACTCTCCCCCTACGCCCCAACACCAGCCCACCAACTAATAGCAGAGGCCGCCATGGAGCTCACTCCCTACGAGCCCACCCCAATCACACAAATCCCTGCAACACAGTATGAGAGCACCCCCCCAAGCACTCAAACGAATGAGAGCTACCTAACCTTCAAAGGAAGCCTAAACAGGTCGCTCTCACAACTCTCCCTCCCCACGTTCCAAAGCAACAGATCGATGCACGCAGACGATGAAGACTCGGATGACGACTCCAACACGACCACCAGACCAGTGCTCAACAAAGGCAAAAAGAGAGCGCAAACCTCCCCCCCAAGAGAAACCTTCTCGCCCGTCGCCATGAAACCCCGCTATGAACTAGCAAGCATGATGCCAGACAACCTAGGTAAAACCTTCCAGCAATTTATAGACAATGATGATAAAAGAGTATTCATGAATCAAGAAGCCTTCGGAAGTATCGTGCTAGCCCTCAACCACATATGGAGAAAACTAGACGACATGCACACAGAAAGACATGACCAAAACCAACAGCTCAAAGAAGTTCTTCAACTAGTCCAAAATCAATCTAACGAAATCCGCTACCTAAAGAGCACCATCAACAAGCTCCAGGCAAGCGGCCACGCCCCCCCCCCAGCGCAACAGAACACGCAAAACAAAAGGAACACCCAGCAAGCATCGGTAGCACCTGCAACCCCGCTCGCAGCCCACACCCCCCCCCAAAACCCTCTGGTCACGGAAAAAGACAGCAGCAACACCCCCCCCGAAAACAAAAACCTACCCAAAACTTGGGCCCAAAGAGCAGCCCCGAGCAGTACCACGACCACCACCACCAACACCAACCCTCAAACGCCCCCCCAGAATAAAGGAAAAGGAAGAGAACAGAAAACCAAAACCTTCCCCACCTCCCGCAGGGAATTGCACTCCCCAACAATCGGAATCTTCCACCCTAGCATCACAAGAGCGAACCCCGAAAAATTAAGAGAAGCCTATATCAAAGTCCTAGCAGAACAGAAAGCGCCCACAGAACTGCGAGGGCTCACAGTCAGAGTCAACCATAAGTCCACAATCATAATAACCACCCCACCAACTTTCACAGCAAGTGCCCTTGTCCCATACATAGACGCTCTCAACCACGTCACCAAGTTAAACTCAAACAGAGAAGTTGAAAGAGATGGATTCAGAGTGGCCACAATGTTTACAGAAATGGTCATCCACTCAGTGCCAACTGAGCCCCTAGGAGAAGTCCCAATCCACAAACTAGCAGAAAAACTCTTCTATGTCGCAGATGTAGAAATTGCAGCAGCCAGATACCTCAAAAGTGAATAAGACCGCAGAAACAACCCATCAGGCGGCAAGTTCGCAGCAATCGCTATCCGAATCACAGAAGACCAAGTACCAAAGCTAGGAAAACAAGTCATCCTATTTAACAAAACCTGCAAAGTAATGAAATGGCTCAGACCGAACCCGATTGCAGTCTGCTACAAATGTTTCAAGATCGGACACTTCAGTGCCATGTGCAAAGAAGAAAAAGAAGGCTGCAACATCTGCGGAAACCTCCATGATCACTTCCCCTACCACAACACAAGGAACCACATCTGCCCCCAATGCAAATTCCACGGAGTATGTGAACACAACGGACTAGTCTGCACCAACTGCAAGGGAAAACACAAGGCCACCGACCCTAGCTGCCCGGCGATCAAAGCAGCAAAAGACTAGTATGCGTGCGAAATCGAAGAAAAGAAGAAAGAATGGATAGAACAAATCAGTCAGGAAATCGAAATGCACCAAGATAATTAATGGCGCAAAACGAAGAAAAAATACAGTGGGACCTCGGCCCACATCCAGTCCTTAAAATCCTACAGCACAATTGTCACAGATCCCAAGCAAATTTTCAGTCCCTCATGCAAACAGCTATGCAGAATGGAGCAAACGTAATAGCCATACAAGAACCCCCTACTTTCAACAACGCCCCCCCTACATTCCAAGGATACGCCCAATTTTACCCTAGCAACACCACAAGGTCAAGAGTAGCCACCTACATCAGGACAGATGGCAGAACGAGACCCTTCCCCCAGTGGACAAAAGACGGAGACTACCAGGTAACGAGAATATACTGGAACAAAAACAAGTACACGGACATCACCAACGTTTACAAACCCCCGGACCAAAAAGCCAAAGAAGTACCATGGGACCGAATCTTCACACCAAACAAAAACATAGTCCTAGGAGACATGAACCTCCAACACCCGTGGTGGGAAGAAAGCACGAAAGACGAAACAAGAGCAGCAGAACCAACGGTAGAGACAGCCAGCCAAAACCTCTACCACCTCCTCAACGAACCAGATACCCCCACCAGAATCGGACAAGGCAGCCAGAGGAACACAACAATAGACCTAGCCTTCGTCAGCCCTGACCTAGCAAACTGGAGAACAAACTGGCAAATAGCCCTGGACCAGGCCCAAACTACCAGCGACCACGAAGTAATAGCAATCACACTAGACTCGAACCAGGCAACATATGAGAAAACAGTAAGATACAACTTCAAGAAAGCCGACTGGGAAAAAATAGAAGAAAACGTCAAAGAATGGAAGCCCCCCTAGTTTAGACCAGACGACCCAGACAACTGGACAACAGAGGCAGTCAAAAGCCTCATAGATAAAGTAAAAGAGAACGAAGCCCTACCAACGACCACCATACTCCCCAAGTCCAAGCCGTGGTGGAACAAAGAACTAAGCGAAGTAAAAAAGGAAATAGGCAAAACCAGGAGGAAAGGAACCAAGCAAGAAATCGCCGAAGCAAAAAGAAACTTCCGACACAAGGTCCACGAAACAAAGAAGGCGCACTGGCACAAATTCCTAGCAGAAGTAAACAACAAAGACCTCTGGAAAGCCCTCAAGTACACCAGACCTGCAAGAGACATCCCCCTGCCACCAATAAATGGGGCCGCTAGCCCAAACGAAAAAGCACAGGCCCTAATCGACCACTTTTTCCCAGCACAAGAAGACCCCCTCCCGCCACCACCAACAAAAGAACAGCTCACGCAAGAAGAGATCACAGAAGACGAGCTCAAATACGCCATCAGGAAAACCTTGCACACCACCGCCCTGGGACCAGACCAGATAGGGTACACCCTTTGGAAACGTCTCACCGAAACTAACCCTTCAACAATCATACAGATCATCCAGCCGCTGATGCAACACAGAGTCCACCCCAAAGATTTCAAGAGCACACTACGTATCGCCCTAGCCAAACCAAAAAAGGACTCATACGAAAACCCGAACAGCTACCGATGCATCTTCCTCATCAACACCCTAGGGAAAATCCTCGAAAAAGTGACCGCAGTCAGACTATCCCAACACGCCATAGACCAGAACATGGTAACCAAAAACCAGTATGGAGCACTCCCAGGAAGATCGGTCACGGACACCATAAACGCCCTCAAACACGACAGCAGATGGGAACAGAACCAAGGGAAGAAAGCCACAATGCTCTTTATGGACATAGAAAAAGGCTTCGACAGAGTAAACAAGAAAAAGCTGCTAGAAATCCTAAGGAAAGGAAACACCCCAGAGTACATAGTCCGGTGGACATGGTCCTTCCTCAGCCAAAGGAGCCTCACCTTCTCGGACAAAGGAACGCGCTCGGATCCAAAAAGCATCAACCCAGGAGTACCGCAGGGCTCCCCCATCTCCCCCCTACTTTTCAACATATACGTGGCAGAACTGACAAGAGACAGCGGGGCGCAGGTGAAAATCTTCATGTATGTAGATGACATTTGTCTCCTTTGTTCAAGCGAAAGTCACAGAGAAAACTGCAGGATCTTGGAAGAATTTGTGGAAAGAATTTTGAAGAAAAAGTTGGAAAACCTAATGCTCTCTCTTTCCCCCGGAAAAACGGAACTACAGCACACCAAAGCCGATCCAGGGGACAGGCTACCAGTCAGGATACTAGGAGAAACAGTCCAGCACAAGGACACAGTGCGCTACCTAGGAGTAATGCTACACAGAGGAGAAAAATATACCCAGCACTGCCAGCACCGCCTAGGACAAGCAACAACCAGCCTTCACAGCATCAGCAGACTAGCGACCAGAGCCAGGGGCCTCAGCGTGCACATGGCAAAGAAACTAGTTAGAGCAGTAATATACCCAGCACTATACTACGGAGCGGACACCTTCCACCCAAACCTAATCACCGAAAAAGCTCTCAGCATACTCGAAAAAGGATCAAGCTAGGCAGCAAAGTGGGCATGCGGAATGTTCAGAACTGCCAACAACAAAAAGGCCATCCTGGAAGCAGGAATGAACACCCCGGAAATCGAAATCCAAAGTTACCAGAAAAACTATGGGGCAAGAGTACTGAGCCTAGGAAAGGAACACCCCATCTTCGACAGAATCCCGCAGATGCCGGACAGACCTAACAAAAACCCAAGACCACTAAGGACCCCCAAGTGGAACTGCCAAACCTTCTCGAGCATATGGTCAATGACAAGAATGCCACAGATCGACGCTATGCTATGGACAATCAAAGACGAACTGGGAGAAAGACCCTTTGCCTTCAACAAACTAGCGCCCCCGGTAAGCGCTTGGCCCATCAGCACCTAGGGAAAACCCAAGCTAGCAAAATACAAAGAAAAGAAAGAACAACTCGAAACCTTCCCAAGAACTTTCGAAAACGATCACCTCGCCATTTTCACCGACGCATCCCAGGTGGGAGACTAGAACCAGGTAGGAATAGGGCTCGTCGTGTACCTAGGCAGCAAAGAGATCATACGCTTCAACAAAGGTCAAGGCCTAGGGCTCCAAGTTTTCGACGGCGAGCTAGAAGCGATCAGACTATCTTTTGAAACCACACTCAACCTGAAACGAAAACACCCAGAAATCGTCAGGCTCACTGTTTTAAGTGGCTCCCAGGCAGCGCTCCAGGCAGCCCAAAACCCGTACCCGTCGAACACCCAGAACGTAGCAAAAGAAATCTTCCGGAAGAACACCGAACTCGCAGAAGCTGGAGTCAAGGCCAACATGGACTAGGTCCCGGCACACAGCGGCATCCGAGGAAACGAAGAAGCTGACCAAGAAGCAAAGAAAGCCTCACAGCTCCCCCTGACCACAAAATTAGCAAGAAACAAAAAAGTCGTAACCAGGAGCACCATCAAAAGGCGAATCAGGAACACGATCAAGACCAGCATGGCACAGCTCACAAACAAGAAAGAACCGTACACCGACAAATACGACCATCTCCCCCAGTACGCCACTATGAGAGTCTACCAGTTCCAGACCGGCCATGCGTACATCCCCAACTTCAAACCGTGGGATCGACAGCACAACATCTGCCTATGCGGGGAGCCACAATCGATAGATCACTTCCTCCGAGAATGCCCGTCCCCCCTTAGCCTGAGAGCCCTTCTACCGAAAGATGAGAGCATCGAAACAATACTATACGACAAACTGAATGACTGGGAAAAACTTGTCGAAACAGGCCTAGGAAGACCCCCAAGTAAAAACGGACCACCGGAGCCCCCCCAAGTTATCATCCGAAAAACAGAGAGAGCATTAGGTAAAGGCTAAAGAGGAGGAACCCACGGTAGCGCTTTGTCTAGAATTTGGAAGCGTAGAGGCGTGGAGACGTAGAGGCGAGGTTTTTTCTTCTGTTTTTCTTTTAGTTATTTTCTTTGTTACTCAAGCCATGTCGCTCCTTTTTCTTCCTTTTCTCTAGTTAGTCCATCCTATTAAGTTAGCGAAAAAGACGCCCCGCTGGAGGAAAGTGTATCTTAGATAGTTAGTTAGCTAGTTGTCTGAAAATGGGATAAAAGTTTCGACACTCTCTTATCGGCATGAGGATGGTCTAGTGGTATGGCTGTCCTGGTGTCGTTGTGCGGTAACGTGCAATGTCGTGGGTTCAAATCCCGCTCGCGTCATTCCATACCATGAATTTCCGGTCGGTCGCGGGTTTTGTAGCGTAAGCAAGTTTTCCCCGACCGTGCAAGGTTGCCTAATTACTGGTTCAGTCCTTGTAAGCGAATGCGACCGATGATCTCAATAGCCGTATGAAGGGTTACCCTGACGGCGCTTAGCGATGTATCGCTCCCTCTCTACTTAGGCCATCCGATTAAGTTCGTGCAAAGCCGCCCGGTAGAAGAGTGTGACCGATGGCAAAGAGTATAGACGCTCTCTTGTCTGGGGTGAGGATGGTCTAGTGGTATGGCTGTCCTGGTGTCATTGTGCGGTAACGTGCAAGGTCATGGGTTCAAATCCCACTTATCCCATTCCATACCACGAATTACCGGTTGGTCATGGGTTTTGTAGCATAAGCGAGTTTTCCCCAACCATACAGGGTTGCCTAATTACTGGTTCAGTCCCTGTAAGCGAATGCGACCGATGACCTCAATGGCCAGATGAAGGGTTACCCTGACGGTGCTCAGCGAGATCGCTCCTGTATTACGTGACTATGTCATATGCTCTTGATTGAGTGCGACGCCCCGTCCGTACATCAGTGATCTGAGGGAGGACAAGATAAGACGCTCTCTTGTCTTTCCTTCCTTTCTTCCTTAGCTTCGAGACTAGCTTCAAGTCTTAAGAATATATTTTACCTTATCTTTGCAACTTATTATCTTTCCATTCCAATCTCTAGTAGATGTAGGAAACCACTTGTTAGTTGAGAAGAATAAGTTGAGATATCTGAGTTTACTTAGTAATACTTTTAGCTTCGTGCCTACTTGTGTTTTACCGAGTCAATCTACCTCAAGAGATACGCACCATTAACACTATATTCTTAAGACTGGCTAGTCAAGATCAACCCATGACTGACCCCAACACCACTCTCATTCTCTTCGATGGGAAAACCCTCGAATACCTACGAAGGCCAGGTTCAACCAGAACCCGAGCCTCTTCCTCCCTCCACCAGTCCATTCTCCTCACAGGGGATGAGATTGCCTTTGTGGAGCAACACCAAAGTAAGGTGAGAGCCTACTTTGTTGAACTTGATGCCGCCTTTCTACAGGCGAGGGAATTCATTAGAGAAGCTGCATACGAGGAAATCAAAAGGCAGCTGTTCAATGATTTCCTAAAACAGAAAGAGGAGATCTAAGGAATCCTCTACTCGACCATCCGTGCCTATCAAGATATGGGCAAGAAACTCCCTCCGGTCCTCATCACCTTTCCCAGGACAACGACCGATATCCTTCTCTCCTGTATAAATCAGCTAAAGGAGCAGAAGGACCTGAACAAATTTCAGGAAGGCAAGATCAGGGAAGAACTCCAAACCCTGATGGGAAGGGAATTTTCGAATCTCTAACTTGAGAATGACACACTCAAGAAGGAGCTGGCCACCGCCAAAGCACAGCCCATGGTGGTTCAAGATGATGAGGCAGATAGGGAATACATTTCCTATCTGGAGAAAGAAAACCGTGAGCTGGAGGATAGAATCTCACAGATAGAAAGAGCAAGCCTGACTCAGGCTAGTAGGATCCAGGTATTGGAGACTGACTTGGCCTAGGCTAAGGCTGATGCCTAGGTCGGGGATGACTGGGTCAAGGAAAAGCAAGAAATCCTGGTGCAGCTAAAAGAAGCCCAGGAAGATGCTGCCTTGTCCAAGGCCCGCCTGGATAAGAGAAGGGCTCCGTTTGACTCGGAGCTGTCCCCGTCGGAATCGGAAGGTCCGGCTGAAAGACCATGGCTCAGAAGGAGATCTAAAGCGGTTTCCAACCTGATGGGCCTCTTTAATGGCCAAGGGTCGGGAGCTCCCCTGAGAAATCCAACTCCGACTCCGCCGCTTCCGCCACAACCGTCACCGCCACCTGTCCCTCCTCAAACCTTCACTTTGGAGGATGTGCAGTGCATGATAGATGCCGCGGTGGCAAGGGCAGCCTCAGTGGCCCCTCAAGCACAGCCAAACGTCAACTTCAAGGGACCGAAACCGGCTCAGCCAGATAAGTTCGGAGGGAAGGCTGAGGATATCGTCAAGCTCCAGTTGCAATGTAATACTTACTTTGCACTGCAAGTACACCTCTTCCCTTCGGATCTGGTCAAGATCCAATTTGCATCAACCCTGTTCACAGGGAATGCACTGAGTTGGTGGAGGGTTCACTACACCAGGTGGATAAACCCCTTGGCTCGTTGGGTGGACTTTTTAGATGCCCTTCGATCAAACTTTGGAGCCTATACCTTGAGGCCTAAGTATACCTCCCTTCTGGTGAAAGCCAGACAGACCGGGCCTATCCTAGACTACATCATCTATATGAGAACTCTCAATGATGTGGTCAATTACCCAGACAAAATCCTTAAGGACTGGGTAAATCAGGGCCTCCACGAGAAACTGCGCATGGCCATAGCCATGAACTACTTGGAAGGATACCAGACCGTCAATGACTGGTTTGATCGTGTCCTGACAGTAGGACAGCAGATAGAACAGGCAGCCAGGCTGGCAGGAAAAGACCCGTGGAAGGTCACGGAGGCAAAGGAGAAAAAGAAGGATCCTCAACCACCCTCGCACCCTAGCAATCAACTTCTCAAGGAGAAGCAGGAAAGCAAAGCGAAGTCGTCCACTTCTAAGCTTCCTGAGCTTACGGGGTCCGAACTCAAGTGGGCCCAAGACAATAAGGCATGCACAAGGTGTGGCAGGACCAACCACTCTTCCAAGACTTGTTTCGCCAAATACAAGTATTCTGAAATCCCTCAGCCCAAGTCAAGACACTCTCGAAAGAGAGGAAGGGACGACGATAAAAAGGAGAAGAGTGAGTCCTCCAAAAAGACCAAAACGGAACAAGCTACCAGGGTCATTGAACTCCCCGACAAATGGCAGGAACGTGAGGATATCCCAATAGTTTGAAGAGCTGACAAATCGACGTCTTATTTTCCTTTGTTCTGAAACCATCAAGAAAAGTTGGAGGAGCATCGAGATACCCTTATAAAAAAATATTTTCCTTTTGGAACCAGTGTTCAAGTGGGATTTTCTTAGCCCCTTGTTCTTGGTGGGTGGGCCGCCGGTATTGAGGCTTGTACTTTTGGTTATGATTTATGAGACCCATGATCATGACTTATGCCCCTTATGAAGCACACGACTCTCCTTTCTATCCAGCATGAGTTTCCTTTTTTAGAGTTTCTTTATAGATCTCTTTGTTTGTCTGAGGATGGCCTTAAGGCCGAAACATGTGGGTCATGTAACAAACTGCCCTTCTTTATCATACCCTACTGTTTCTGTGGATGCTCAAGCACTCAAATCGCCTCTGATACCCACATTCTGCATCCTTTCAAACCCCTTTCGTACAGCAGTGTCTGGCCATGACATTCCCAGGAGAGATCAGGGAACGTATCTGCTGAAATCATGTCTTATCAAATTTCTGCTTATGTGAAGGAAGAGGGCCCTATTCAGGGCAAGTGTGTTAAGGTTCCCGTCACCTTACGGTGGCCGACTAATGAAGTGGAAGGTGTTAGGACCCGTTGCCTCTCTGCCACGGCGAAACTCGACAATGGAGCCACCGGAGCTCTGATATCGGACAGACTCCCGGTCCCGAAAAAGAAAAGGTCAACTCTAGTCAATGTGTATGCATATGACAGCACCTGCAAGCAGGAGTGGTATTATACCCTGAAGCTGTAAATGCAGGTTCTCAATCATAAAGAGAACATTGACTTCGACGTCGGGCTGACTCCAGAGGATGTCGACATCTAGCTTCCTGTCAAGTGGTTCCAAGACTATGAACCGCTTGTTGATTACGACAAGGTAGAGTTGGTAGGGTTTCCTAGCGACAAGTGCAAGAAGCATCTAGTGGTGCCACAGGTTCAGTTGGTCAATGCCCTAGAGCTCTTGCAAGATGAAGATTTATATGCCAATGATGCTGCTCAAGGCTCAGGCCTGTTGGGGTGGGTGTATACCCCAATCAGCATGGCAGAAACATGGAGGTGGTGCTCCACTATGACAAGGCTTCCTGTGCATGAGTTCGCAGAAGTCTTTATCCGATCCTCCTCCTCTGACCCTTCTCCGACTAACCCGGAGAAGTGGGAACAACTCTATCCTACAGTCTTCTCTGAAAGGTTGGCGTCGCAACTACCCCCACACTGACCATGGGACTGTCGACTGGATATGAAAGAAGGGACGTATCTGCCTTGGGGCCCCATTTACAAGCTGTCAGAAACTGAGCTTCAAGTGCTCAGGGAGTACCTGGATCAAATGCTAAAAGAAGGAAAGATCCAGCCCTCCAAGTCTCCAGCTGGGGCACCCATCCTGTTTGTCAAGAAGGTAGACGGTTCCCTGCGCCTTTGTGTGGACTATCGTGGCCTAAACAAAGTCCTCATTCAAAATTGCTACCCTCTTCCCCTCATGGGGGAACTTCGAGATCACATTGGCAAAGCCAAGTGGTTCACCAAATTGGACCTCAAGAATGGCTATAACCTCATCCGAATTGCGAAAGGCCATGAATGGAAAACAGCATTCCGAACTCGGTATGGGTAATTCGAATACCTAGTAATGCCCTTTGGACTCTACAATGCTCCTGCAGTGTTCCAAGAAATGATGAACACCATTTTCCGAGATCTCCTAGACCTGGGTGTCATCATCTATCAGGATGACATCCTCATCTACGCTAAGACGATTGAGGAACATGATCAGCTAGTCCGTGAAGTTCTGAAGCGTTTGGACCAGCAACAGTTAGCTCTGAAGCCAACGAAGTATATCTAGGCGGTCCACAGTATTGAGTTCCTGGGTTTCATCATTTCTGCCGACAGAATCTCCATGGCTAAAGACAAGGTAGCTACGATAAAGGACTGGCCTGCTCCAAAAATGGTCACTGACGTTCGTTCGTTCCTGGGATTTGCTAACTTTTACTGCATCTTCATTCTCAACTTCTCGAAGAAGGCGGTACCCCTGACAGACCTCACCAAGGACAAAACTCCGTGGACCTGGGGGCCTAAGCAATAGCAGGCCTTCGACTTCCTCAAAGATGCCTTTACCTCAGCACCAATCCTCACCCAC
This sequence comes from Phymatotrichopsis omnivora, assembly GCA_016880775.1. NCBI lineage: Eukaryota > Fungi > Ascomycota > Pezizomycetes > Pezizales > Rhizinaceae > Phymatotrichopsis > Phymatotrichopsis omnivora. The sequence continues at coordinate 13,558 of JABYPW010001739.1, forward strand.
TACGATTCCTCCTTACCTCTTGTGGCAGAGACTGATACGAGTGACTTCGCCATTGGCGGCGTTCTCTTGCACCAAACTGATGCCTTACATCTGATCACTTTTCACTCCTGCAAAATACTACCTGCGGAGATGAACTACGAGATCTATGACAAGGAGATGTTAGCAATAGTGGACTGTCTTCATTATCAGTGGAGACATTGGTGTGAAGGCGCTAAACACCCGGTCCTAGTCCTTACTGACCATAAGAATTTGGAGTACTTCGCGACCACCAGAGTCTTATCTCGGCGCTAAACTAGGTGGATGGAGAAGCTCGGGAGCATCGACTACAAGATCGTGTATCGCCCCAGGACTAAAAACACCAAGGCAGATGCTCTGTCTAGGCGTGGAGACCACGCCCCTACAG
>JABYPW010001740.1:0-13943 GCA_016880775.1 Phymatotrichopsis omnivora
CCAACTTGGTCCAGAGTTCAGAGTTTTTGTACAGGATTTCATTTGTCAAGTATCCTTCTATCAGGTTTCTCCATGGGGCGGGGGTGGTGCAGTTGTGCAGATAGTGTTCGATGGACTGGGGTTCTCCGCAGGTACAGATGTTCTGTTCCCGGCAGAAGTGTAGTAGGTTAGGGATGTACGGTCGCCCTGTTCTGAACTGGAAGGCTCTGGCGGCGGCGTATTTTTCGATCACGGTGTACTGGTCTAGTTTTTTGGGGACGGGTTTTTCGGCGTACTGTTCGAAGAGCTCCCAGATTCGCTTTTTGGTTTTCGACTGGATAACCGACCTGGTTACGATCTTCTTTTTTGTGGTTCTCTTCTTTGGGTTGGCTTTGGGTTTCTTGGATTTGCTTTTGGCCATCTGGTCGGCTTTCTCATTTCCTGCGATCCCTTTGTGCGACGGGACCCATTGGAGTCTTGTGGTCTTGTTGGCTTCGATTAGGGCTTGGTTGGTGCGATAATAGAAGTGACCAGGGGGGGGGGGGAAATTCAATTTTATTTTATCTTTACGACCCCGCTTGGGGTCGTCTAATAGAACCTCCGCTTGCAGCTATGTCAAGCTATGGCGGAGGTAAAAGACAGCTGACCTAATATCGGTAGCGCAGTCTACGGTAAAGATAAATACAGGTTTGTTCCCGAATCCTCCTCACTTACACGCAATAAACTAAAGAAGAAACGGGGCGGAAGATAATGAATGGCGGGGGAAAGTAAAACTCCAAGAAGACGTGACCGGCACAAAAGCGACCACCCAGTGCGTCAAAACAGCAGAAAGACTTTAAGCGAAAAGGAAAAAGAAAAGCCCGGGGAACCCCTTTCCCATCTCCAGCGAGGCGAACCTTACAACAACCAGCAGGGAGTGGGGTAAATGCGACAAACTCTAACCAAAGTAAAAGGAAAGGGAAAAGACAAAAGAGAAAAACCGAAGCCAAACTCACACAACTCTTACACTAAGGGAACAACACTAGCAAAAGGAAACGGATCAACGAGGGGCCCTAAGTCTCCATTCCCTCTTCCATTACAGCACGCAGATTCTCCACTCATTTATTATTCTCGGCCAAGGCTTTCAAATATTCAGGGTAGAGGGGATCGTTGGCGGGGTGGGCAGCATCGCAGTTGGCACACTTAAGTACCGTATGTTCGCATTGTCGTCCTCGGCGTTTGCACTCAGTATTGCCACAGGAGTGCTCGAAGATAGTGTGGGGTCCAGCGCAGATGCAGCATCAGGGAGAGGAGATACACTTCAGCTGGTGATGGCCAAAGCGACAGCATCGGGAGCATTGGGTTGCCTTCGAGAAGGCAATGTAGGGGTCGGTCCTACAGTTGTTATTGAGTATCGTGAGACCTTGGGAAATGCGATAGTGATTATTGTTCACCACAACCATGATGACAATCGAAGAGGCGGGTTTGCCAACAAGCTTATCCTTCGAAGCGGGCCAGCGAGGGGTTTGGGCAAGGACAACTTCGTGGTTGAATTTCTTGATCTCCTTTCGGATAAGCGACATGTGTTCGTATTCGGAGGTGTTGAGGACTGGGGTTGGCACATTGTGCACAATGTACTTCTTGTGCAAGAAGTTGCGGCGTAATCCGGTGGTGGTGGGAAAGAACTTTCGCACGGCTTCTTCAATGGTCAGCTTGTAGGAAAGTACCTGCTGAGCTGTTGTGTTCTCCATGATGGAGAGGAAGACGTTACTAGCCCCTGCTCTTCAGACGGAGCAGATGCGGCAGGCAGATGGGGCCTTCTTCTCTACTAGCGCAGAGTTGATGGCATCCCAGACAGCGATTGGGTTGAACTCGGGGACTTCTCCCTCGAGATTGACGATGATTTCCCGTTCTCGCTTAGTTGGGTGCTTCGGGGCGGGAGGGGTTGTAGCAGTCAGGGTCGGCACAGCTGTGGCTTTGCCTTTGTTTTTCTTTACCACCTGAGCCCAGGTGTTATCAGTAGCAGCAGGGGGTGCCACAGGTGGCACCACGGGGGCGGGGGGGGTAGAAAGGTAAGAAGAGATCTTCTTCACCGCTTTTGCAGTTTTGGACGTTTCCGACCATAGTTTTTTAATGGAGTCGGAGAGGGCCATGTCGATTTCGGTAGGACCTGCTTTGGCTGAGGCCGTAGCAGTTGTGTTGCGGGTGGTGATAGCCTCGAGTTCATCAAATCGAGCTTCAAGAGACTTTTGGCCAGTAGCAATAGTATTGACCGCTTCCTGGATTTTGTTTACTGAGGCCAGGAGAGACAGAAGGGTTTGGGTGTAGAACTGGAGGTCGTGGTATCTGATGTACAGGTCGCCGATGAGAGGTGTGGTGTGCATTGAGATAACGTCGCCCATTCCAGGTTTACTCTTAACCGCGGGGGAGATGCCGGACGCCTCGAATGAGGAGAACATAGCTTTCATTGTGGCAGCTTCGTCCCTTGCCTCTTGAGGTGAGGGATTAAGGGAGGGGGTTTAGGGTCGCTTTGAACTTTGCGACATTGTCACGATGTTTGTCAATGCGTTTAGATACTAATAGCTGAGAACTAAAATGTAGGGGGTAGTTTGAAGGTGCGAAGGAGCCTGATAATAGAAGTGACATTTCTTATATTCCCTTTTTGTTTATTTTACATCCCATTTCCTCCAGCGGGGCGTTTACACTTAATTAAAAGCAAGAACATAACCAAAGAAAACAGGATGATCCTCCACCTACTCGTGCCGAAAAAGACTTAAGAAAAAAGAAATGGAAAAAGAAAAAAGAAAAAGCGCGAAAGAAAAGACGAAAATAAAGGGGGAAAAGGAAAGAAGAAAAACAGAAACAGATCCTCCACGAGATTCCTTGCATCTCCTATCTGTCCATTCAAGTTCCTTCTCTTTTGGCTATCACTATCCTTAGGGGGCTAGGGGCGGGGTGCGGGGGTTTTCCGAGTCCTTTTTCCACTAGCTTAGTCCAGAGGTCGGGGTTTTCGTACAGGATTTCTTTGGTCATGCGCCCTTCCATTAGCGCTCTCCACAGGGCAGGGGTGGGGCAGTCGTACAGGTAATGTTCGATCATTTGGGGGTAGCCGCAAGTGCATATGTTTTGTTCGGTCTGGTAGGGTAGTAGGTTCGGGACGTATGCTCTGCCTGTTCGGAACTGGTAGGCGTGGGCCGCCGCGTATTTTTCGATTGTAGCGTACTGGTCAGGTTTCTTTGGGATTTTCTTCTCGGCGTAATCTTCGAACTTCTGCCAGAGCCGTTTTTTGGTTTTGGTTTGGATGACGGAGCGGGTTACGGTTTTCTTCTTAGTGGTGCCTTTTTTAGGGTGGGCCTCCGTTCTCTTAGATTTTGCTTTGGCCATTTGGTCTGCTTTTTCTTTTCCGGCGATGCCTTTATGGGCGGGAACCCATCTTAGCTCTGTCTTGATTAGGGCGCTTTCTAGGGCTGCGTTGGTTTCGAAGATGGTTTTGGCCACATGCTGGGTAGGGCTTGGGTACGGGTTGGCTGCTGCGGTGATGGCAGCTTGGCTGTCTGTGTACACGACCACCGTGTCGAAGTTGAGGTTTTGGGTGAGCTTGTTCGCTAGTTTGAGGGCCTCGGTGATTGCGTCTAGTTCTCCGTCGAAGATGTGTACTCTGGATCCTAGGGTCTTAGATTTCCCGCTGACTTGCTTCCCGTTTAGGTATGCTCCCACGGCGTTGCCGACTTGGTTGAGCTTTCCTACCAGGGAGGCATCGGTGTACAGTGTGAGCTGGTTGTGGGGGTGTTGCTTGGGGTGCTGGGACAGCGCTGTTTCCTTGTCTTTGAAGGGTTCGACCCTTGGGCGTCCGTGGGCGCTTATGGGCCAGAGTCTTTGTAGTGGGGGGAGACAGTACCAGCTCATCATGTTGGTTCCAATGTCTTCTTTTATGGAGTGGATCATGGCGTCTAATTGGAGCATTCTTTTCCTCGAGTGTTGTCCGACGGGGTTGACCTTCCAGGTAGGCGCTTTCAGGGACTTTGGTCTTGACTTGTTCCTTTCTGGCATTGGGGGTAGTCTGCGGTAGTTCGGGTGCTCCGGTCCAATGGTGAGCAGTCGCGCCCTGTAGTTACACTGGTATCTCTGGATTTGCAGTTCTGCCGGCCATACTCTTGATTCGACCAAGGCCTTTTTGTTGTTGGTGTTTCGGAACATTCCGCAAGCCCACTTCGCGCTAGCGGATATGCAGCGGTCCAGGGTGTTAAGGGCTTTCTGGGTGATATTGTAGGGGTGAAAGGTGTCGGCTCCGTACAGCAGGCTGGGCAGCACCACTGCTCTGACCAGTTTGAGTGCCATTGCTAGGTTTAGTCCTTTTCCGCCTGTCGATAGCCTGGCTATGTTGTACAGGGCTGCCTGGGCGCTCCTGACCCGGTGTTGGCAGTGGTAGAGGATTCCTTCAGTTTCGTGAAGCATGATTCCTAGGTACTTGACGGTTGGTTTGTGGTTGTGGGCCTGGTTCTTGATGGTGACACTTGGGAGGTTCTATTCGCTTCCCAGGCTGATGTGTTGGAACTCTGTTTTTCCCTCGGATAGTGATAGCTTTAGGCTATCCAGCCTTCTTTCCATTTGTTCCCTGAAAAAGGTTTCCAACTGCCTGGTGTTTTCTTCATATGATTCTCCTTCTGCCATGATACAGAGATCGTCTACGTACATGTACATTTTTAGCACCCCGCTGTCTCTTGTTAGCCTTGCGACGTATATGTTGAAAAGGAGGGGGGAGATAGGGGATCCTTGGGGGACTCCAGTTTGGATTGTTTTATATGCTGATTTTGCTCCTCTGTCTGAGAATGTGAGCTGCCTGTTGGTGAGAAAGGAGGCGACCCAGTTCCTAATGTACTTGGGGGTCCTTCCTTTTTCTAGGATTTCTAGGAGTTCGGTTTTGTTGACCCTGTCAAATCCTTTTTCTAGGTCAACGAACAGGAGGGAGACCTTTTTCCCTCTGTTCTTGGTGTCTCATATGTCGTGTTTCAGTGCATTGACGGCGTCGATTGTGGACCTCCCTGGGAGGGCTCCGTACTGGTTTGTGCCTATCATGTCATTGTCTATAGCGTGCTGGGAGAGGCAGAGAGTTACTATTTTTTCTAGTATCTTGGCGAGGGTGTCTATTAGGAAGATGTATCTGTAGGCATTGGGCATCCTGTAGTCTGGCTTTTTGGGTTTGGGGATCGCGATTCCTAGGGTTTTCTTGAAACTGGCTGGGTGTACCCCATGGGCCAGCAGGGGGTTGAGGAGTTTTAGGAGGACTTCTGGGAGGATGCTATGTAGGGTCTTCCACAGGTTGTACTGGATCTCGTCAGGGCCTGGGGCGGTGGTGTTGGCCGTGTTCCTTAGGGCGTGCACGACCTCTTCCAGGGTTATTTCTTCCTGACAATCTGTGTCTTTCAGCGGCGGGATTAGGGGGTCGTTTGGTTCGCCCGGGAAGTAGTGCTCAATTAGGGCTTGGGCTTTCTGGTCCGGTGTTTCCGCTCCGTTTACCGGGGGGAGGGGGTAGTCTCTGGCTGGCCTTGTGTACCTGAGCGCGGTCCACAGGTCTTTGAGACTGACTTCTTTTAGGAATTCATTCCAGTGTGTCTTCTTGGTTTCGTACAGCAGTTTTTTGTACGCTTTCTTTTTGTCCCTGTACTCTTGCTGTTTTGTCTCACTGTTTCGGTGGTTCTTCACTTCATACCTGGCCTGGGTCATCGTTTTCCTTCCTGTTGTGAGGTCTTTGGTCCACCAGGCTTTGGCTTTGTCTTTGATTGTTCGCATAGGGAGAGCACCGTTGTTCTTCATTGTTTTGATGAGTTGTTCCTTGTTGGTTTCCAGCCATCCCTCTGGGTTTTGCTGGTTGAACTCTGAGGGTTCCCAATTTTCGAGGTTGGCTTTGATTTTGTCCCAGTCTGCATTGGCGTAATCAAGGCAGACTCTTTTCCTGTTGTTGCTAGTTGGTTTCGAGAGGGTTATGGCTATCACTTCGTGGTCGCTGTTTGTTTGGCAGTCGTCTGGGCAGATTTGCCAGTCTGTTTGCCATTCCGTGGCCATGGGGGAGAGGAGGGCGAGATCTATTGTGGTGTCTTGTTGGTTCTGTGCTAGGGAGCCGATCCGGGTTGGCGTGTCCAGATCGTTGAGGAGGTAGTAACCTTGTTCGCATGCTTTGTCTACCATTGGTTCTGCTCTTTCCATTTCGTGTCAGTTGGTGGGGCTCCACCATGGATGGTGGAGGTTGAAATCTCCTATTACTAGGTTCTTGTTGGGGGTGAAGACCTCGTCCCACTCTTGGTCTTGTCTTCGGGTGGTGGGGGGGAGGTATATGTTGGTGATGTCTAGGTAGTTGTGTTTGTTGATAAAGAGCCTTACCACTTGCTCGTCTCCGGCTTTGTTTCGTATGGGGAAAGGGTTGATTTTAGAGCTTTTGCTGATGTAGAGGGCCACCCTGGACTGGGTGGTTTGGCTGGGGTAGAAGCGGTGGAAGCTCCCGTGGGCTGGGGGCATGTTATTGAATGTGGGCGGTTCTTGTATTGCAATGACGTTGGCTTTGTTCATTACTGCGGTGTTCATTAAGGATTGGAAGTTTGCCTGTGATCTTTGGCAGTTGTGTTGGAGTATTTTAAAGACTGGATGTGGGTTGATTCCCCACGATATTTTTTCTCCGGTGTCGTTGGCCATTTATAGTTCTTCTTCTTCCATTTTGCTACTGATCTGGTCGATCCAGTTCTTCCTTCTTTCTTACATTTCCCTGGTGAAGGCGCCTAGGACTTCCAGTCTCTTGGGGCAGTCTCGGTATGTTGCCCTGTGTTCCTGTCCGCAGTTTGCACAGCAGAGGGGGAAGTGTGTCCACAGGCTGAACATTTTGCATGTGGGGTCGGGGCATTGGTGGTCTTTGGTGGCGGGGGGTGGGAAAACACTGTGATCGTACTTGTTGCCACATGCGCTGCAGTTTTTGTTCTCTTCTTTGCACTCTGCGCTGGTGTGCCCGAACTTGAAGCATTTGTAGCATTGTGTGGTGGGGGTCATTCTCCAGGATCTTGCGACTTTGCAGACTTTGTTGAAAATGGTGATTTGTTTGCCGAGGTTAGGTACTTGTTCTTCTAGGATTCGGATGGCTACTGCAGCGAACTTTCCTCCTGAGTTGTTCTGTCTTCTTGCTTCTTCTGGTTTGAGGTATCTGGCCGCTGAGACCTCGACTTCTGCGATGTATGATAGTTCTGTTCTTATGGCGTGCACTGGTATTTCTCCCAGTGGTTCAGTGGGGACAGAGTGGAGGATGAGCTCGACAGTTGAGGCTGCCACTCTGAAGCCTTCTCTTTCGATTTGTGGGTTGGTGTTGGTCTTGGTGACGTAGTTGAGGCTGTCTGTGTACTTGACCAGACTGTGAGCTGAGACCATAGGGGGGGTTGTTATGATGATGGTGGAGTTGTGGTTGACTCTGACTGAGATGTTGCGTAACTCTATGGGGGCTTTTTGTTCTTGCAGGACTTTGATGTACGCTTCCCTCAGTTTGTCGGCATCTGCATTTGCGGTGGCGGCTGTGACAATTTCGTTGGTCGGGGAGTGGAGCTCTCTTCTTTAGATTGGGTATGTTTTCTTTTCATTTCTTGGTTTGAGCTATCCTGGGAGTCTTTCTCCTTGTTGGGGCGCATTGTTTTTGGGGGCATTGGCCGCTGCGATTTGGGCCCAGTTTGGTTTCGTGGATTCTTTGGTCGAGGTGTCGCTTGCTGGGGTGTCGTTTCGTTTGTGGTTTTTGCTGTTTTGTGCTATAGGGTTGGGCGGGTTTCTGGGTAGGGGAAGGGCGGGGGCTACGGTGTTCAGTTTGTTGTCTTTGTTGTTAGGTTTTTGGGTTTGTGCGGGTTGTTGGGGTAGGCGGGCTTGGTTAGATTTGCGTAGTTGGTTTAGTTCCATTCCTTGGATTGTCATTTGATTTTTTAGTTCCATAACTGTTCTTTGTAGGGTTTGGTTTTCGTCGTGCATTGTGTCGAGTTTTTTCCAGATGTGGCAGAGCGCTGTTGCTAGTGAGCCATATACTTCTCATGTTCTGAGGGGGCCGTTAATAATAGAAGTGACTTATATGATTTTCCCATTAAGTTATTTTACATCGCATACCCCCGGCGGGGCGGATAATAGAAGTGACGTTTCTTTTATTCCCATTTCAGTTATTTTACATCCCATAGCCCCAGCGGGGCACATACACTCAACTAAGAGCAAGAACATAACCGAGACTACAGGATGATCCTCCGCCTACTCGTACCGGGAACCCAAAGAAAGAAAAAGGAAAAGAAAACGCAGACAACTACGTACAAAAGCCGACCGGGGAAAAGCAATCGCTAGGCGAACCTTAAAACAACTAAAGAAAAACCCCCTATGCAGACTATGCGACCGAGCGAAAAATAAAAGAGAAGAGAGAAAGAGAAACGCGCAAACTCCTCCGCACTTTACCGTGGTAGAAAAAACACTAGTTACATCGCGAGGAAAAGAAAGAAGGTAAAAGAAGGGAAACTAAACTCCTCCCATAGTGGTGGACTTGTCCTTCCTGTTAGACTCGGCAAGTTTGGCCTGGATAATAATAGAAGTGACTTATCTTATCTTGTCCTCCCTCAGATCACTGATGTACGGACGGGGCGTCGCACTCAATTAAGAGTATATGACATAGTCGCGTAACACAGGAGCGATCTCGCTAAGTGCCGTCAGGGTAACCCTTTATACAGCCATTGTGGTCATCGGTCGCATTCGCTTACAGGGACTGAACTAGTAATTAGGCAACCCTGTACGGTCGGGAAAAACTCGCTTACGCTACAAAACCCGCAACCAACCGGTAATTCGTGGTATGGAATGGGACGAGTGGGATTTGAACCCACGACCTTGCACGTTACCGCACAATGACACCAGGACAGCCATACCACTAGACCATCCTTACCCCATAATAGAAGTGACATTTCTTATATTCCCTATTTGTTTATTTTACATCCCATTTCCTCCAGCCATAATAGAAGTGACTTATCTTGTCCTCCCTCGGATCACTGATGTACGGACGGGGCGTCGCACTCAATTAAGAGCATATGACATAGTCGCGTAACACAGGAGCGATCTCGCTAAGTACCGTCAGGGTAACCCTTCATACAGCCCATAATAGAAGTGACCAATAACCTATCTTAAATACCCTTCCATTTAAAGAAATGAGTCATCAATGATATAAGAGATTACATAAGGTATAGAACCTGAAAGAAAGCCTTAGAACCTCTATAACTCATTCTAAAATCATCTGATACAATCGTAACATTCCTAGGAATCATAATAGAAATGATCAGCATTGTGGTTAGAGCTCAGATCACTGATCTCAGGTGGATTGTTATAATATGATGCTGGCTCGATTGGCTTGAGTTATATCAACCACAAGTGACTAGGTCACAGGAGTTACTCAATTTAGCCCAATCATGTGAGGTACGCTTATCAGCAGATGACAGATTAGTTAGATCCTAACTTATCTTAATAGAGGAGCCACATTTGACTCATCCAGAGGTAGAGCCCATTGTCATATATTCCTTACACATGAGAGGACAGGATATACTCACTAGAAGTTGCTCATATAACATAACCTATTATCGCACATGGGCCTTTGTTACTATGCCTATAACACTAGAGAAATCTCAAACAAGGGCTCTTGTTATAGCTGCATACTATTGATATACAATAGCTTTATTGATGAGGATGTCCACATACCTAACCAATCCACTACCTGATAGCTTGGCTATTAGCATAGAAGTTATTGTCTCCAAGAAGAGAGAATGCAGAAACCATTTCCACCTTAAGTGCAACAAGGTGCTTCTGATATTTCTTACAAGGAAAGCATAGTAATTCTGGCTTATTATAGTTGACACAATGCCCATGATCACAGAACAACTTAGATGGCAGATAGATATCATCTGGAGGTGTTAGGCCCATATCAAAATCAATCAGTTCATGATAGTTAAGGACCTGCATTTGGAGATTATAGGTATAGTACCATTCCTGCTTATAGGAACCATCGTAGGCATATATGTTTACTATAACAGTTTATTTAATCTTAGGAATAGGTAAGTGGTTACTAATCATGACTCCTATCATACCATCATCAAGTTTGGTAGTTGCAGTTATTACATGGTTTTGGATCCTGTGAGACTATGAGTTTTCCAGTGAAGGGTCACTTGGACCTTGACATATTTAACATAAGTAAGGCCTTCTTTGGTAGAGAAAACAATAGACATAGTGGATATATTCCCTAATCTCTCCTAGGAAACTTATGGCTAGAGCCTACTATATGATAAAGTAAAAGGTTATAAAGGCTATTCATAGGGTATAGAAAGGCATGAATAGGCTAGTATCAGAGAGTGGTAGTTTGTTACATGACTAGCATGTTTTAGCCTTATAGCTATCCTCAGACAAACAAGACAGAATTCCAAGCCAAAGAATTCTGGATATCATCAATCACTACCCTACCATGGGTATAAGAATTCAAGCCTCTCTGCTAGCAGCCTACCTACTAAAAACTATGGCTGGAAATTCCATGGAATGCCAGCTCCTTAGAAAAAGAAATATAGGAAAGCAAATTTAAAACTTAAGAAAGCAATACAAATAATTCTTTTAGAACAACAAAGGAAAAAAAGGAAATTAGAAAAAAAGGAACAATTCACATCTTAGGGATTTTATCCCCCTATTTCTATGAGTCTGGCAGGTCAATGGCTCAGCTGGCCTACTCCTTTCCCTTCAGCTTTTTAGATGACTGAGAACCTTAATCTTCCTCAGCTGCTAGAGAAGCCTTCTACTCAGCAGCCCTTTCAGTGTTTAGCTATAGGATAGTGCTTTTACCATCAGTCCTATGCAAGGTGTAAAGGCAATTTCTATAGGTGGAGTTCTTCTTAACTTATTCTAATTCCTTTCTGGTTACATATAGAAGCTCAGACTTCTAGGTATTCCTAGTCTGGTTTTTCAATTTAGGAGTCTGATTTTTGTAGATTGGTTTGCTTCAGCCTAGAAGGGTTCAGCTTATTTGTTACCTTTCGAGCCTTATTAATACCTGCCTTAACATCCTCTATATTTAGGCCTACATGAATAGACTTAGAGATATATTCTTATGGGCTCACATCCTAGCCTTATAGTGCCATAGCTTTCCTAAGGTCTTCTTTTAGTCCCTATTTGACCTACTCATAGAAGATATCTGGTAGATGGCATACGGTATAATTAAGGGTTCTTATATAGCTTATATACTCTAGGACACTTCTAGTTTAATAGGCATTGACCATTTCTTAGAGAGCTATAGGTTTTGGTAGGTGGATACCAAAATAGACCTATATAGCCTCCTAGAACTCTAACCAGATAATAGTGGTTTGAGACTATGTTCTATAGGATAACTTCTACCATGCTATTACTAGCCTATGAAAAAGGTTGAAGTAAACTTTACCTTAATCTAGTCCTAGGGAAAGGCATGAGATTGTAGTGCAAAGTACATTTCACGTTGCATAAAGAGCTTCTCCAAATCTTCCAGCTCTCCACTCAACTTAAATAGGTCACTAGGCTTCAGTCCCTTGAAGTTTGTTAGTATAGCCTATAGAGGAATAACACTGAAATAATAAGACTAAGGGGGATTTGCTTAGTGAGATGCTAGAGCAGAGGGGTATAGTTTTTATCTTGTAAGGACCCTTGACATAATAGTCTCAACATCTATAATAGTTAAGTCTTGATGTTATGTCTGAGGTGTCTTAGAAGCTAGAGTATACTCAGATAAGGATTCTCTAGGTAGAAATGCTGTGAAGTCCTAAGCCTTAGTAGAGTTTCTTCCCCCTGAGAGTCCTATAGTGCTAGTAAAAGGAACAGAGCTTCTAAATAGGCTATAGGGCCTTGATACCATATAGAAAGTGAGTTAACAAAGGAGACACTTGCAGGATAAGGTACAACAGGAGAGGCTACTAGCTATTTCATTTGTTAGTACTTCTCCTTCTAGGTATCTGGGTCATTTTCTAACCTAGAGATCATTTCCCTTGAGTCTTGTACTTCTTCCTATCTCTAAAGAGAAGAAGAGGAGAAGGCCTCCTTTAGGCTTCCAGTTTCAATATTTCTTCCTAGGCTTTAGACAGCTAGGACTGAAGAAGTGACCTATTAATTCTTTCCTAGGTAAGGCTTACCTCAAGAGTGCGAGATTGATCCCTTTGTACTACCAGATAAGACTATAGCTTTGTGACATAGGAGGAACTCTTTCCTGCATTAAATGCTTAAAGGTTGGCTTCAGTCAACCTACCTCTAAGGTCAAAAATTTCTCTTTCTAGCAAATCTACCTTAGTGCTATAGGAAGTATTAGCCTCTGCTTACTAGATAGGATACTGTTTTAACTCTTTATAGATCTGCTCTATGGCTTAGAGTAGATAGGTAGTCATAGTATAGAGGAAGGCTACTATCATAGAGGAGAGCTCTTGGTAGATTTCCCTATAGAGTTTGATGGGAGAATAAATAATTGTAGCAACAACATTTTTTTGGTTAAGGAATGATATATCAAGGTCATCCTTTGCTGCCTTGAAAACTGTTTCCCCCAAAAATTCATTTCTATTAACTATAGGCTTAAGGGTTTAGCTATACTCACCAAGGATGGCATTTTAATGGCAGTTTACATATTCTAAGTCCTCAGGCTGTAGGGTAATCCTATGGGTCCCTACAGAAGAAGTAGAAGAGTGTATGGATTAACTACACCTTTAAGGTTTCACTAGATTATTTCCTGTGACCAGTGCAAGAGCAGTGGTTACATCAGACATTTCGATATCTTGAGAAGCTATCTTGTTAAGAATATAATATAATAGGAGACTCATAAGGGATGTAGATACAAGTATAGGCACAAGAAGCTTCACAAGAGGGTCTTACTGAGTGAACTCAGATATTTCAACTAGCAAGTTAGAACTGCTTTTACTTTAATCACAGATTTAAGAGGAGATAGAGATTTTTATGAGAGAAGCAAAACATGTTCTTAAGGCTTAAAGATGGTACAAGACTTGAGATGAAGGCTAGAGAGAAGAAATGAAATACATCGTTTTAGCTTTAGTAGCCTAAACAAAACACATTGCTTGTCCTCTTCCTCTTAAATACTCATTTTCAACTAAGAACACCTGAGGAGTCTTTACAAAGGAAATGAACCCTATTGAAACATTCTATCATGATTCCTACAACTTCTACAATTCCCTACAAGGAGACCAGCTACATAATCAGGAATCAGGTTTCTGGGTTGGCAAGATTATCTATAACTTCTCAGAGTACTTCAAGTCATATCCTCTGACAATATAGATGCTCGGTAAATCATGATGAGATCAAGGTGACAAGCCTTGCCATTGATCATGTACAGCCAATCTTATACATATTATGTTGTTAAGGCCTCATCTCACTTAGTCAGAGCTCAGTGATGACAACACTCATCATGTGGTTCTATGGCTTAGCTCTAGGGGAGAGGTACTTACAGATTATAACATAACCTTTCAGTTGACCTGGAACTAAGTTCTATGCATGCCCTGGTACCTGGAAAGACCACTGGCACAGTAATCCGTAACATCTAGTCTCTCAATCCATTCTCTCTGCTGAGTTCATTCCTTTACACAGATCTTTAGTGTTAGCAGCTTATATAGAGGTAGTGTAGTGAGGTCTTAGTGGGTTTCAGATCATTTAGGTTTACCACGGTTTTTTTGACTCCAAGAGAGTCATAACCTTTGTACCTTTAAACAATAAATTGAATACTACCTACCTATACTTTAGGAAGAAGTTAATTTTTTATTTTTTTTTATTTTTTTTTGGCTGATGAGTGAGTTTTACTCCTTATACTTAACCTTTTATATGACTGATAGCTAACATTTAATGATATATGAATTCTTTCCGCTTTTCTACATTACCATTTAATTTTTTTTTTTTTTTTTTGCGTCTATATTCTCCTTCAGGTTAGGGTTCCTTGGGGAGGTAATAAC
>JABYPW010001741.1:0-13934 GCA_016880775.1 Phymatotrichopsis omnivora
ACCCTGAAGGGGTTGTCTAAAAGAACCTCTACATTTTGCTTTGTAAAGCTATAGTAGAGGTAAAAAGGTAGCTAGCTTAAGGCTAGTATCACTATGGACTACAAGATAAAATACAGGTTTATTCCTAAATCCTCCTCACTTATATGCAATAAACTAAAGAAGTAATAGGGCAGAGAGAAAAGAGTGATAGGGAGAGATAAACACTAAATAAAGAAATGCAACCAGCAGAAATCCCAGTAATCCAGCATGTATAAAAGGGCAAAGAGACTTAAGTGAGAAATAAATGAAAATCCTAGGGAACCTCTTTCCTATCTCTAGCAAGGCAAAGCTTACAGTAACTAGAATAGATCAAGGTACATATGATAAAATCCAACCAAAGAAAAAGGAAAAGAGAAAAGACAAAGGAGAAAACACTAGCCAAACTCATAAAACTTTTACACAAAGGGAATAATATAAGCAGTAAAAGAGATGAAATACTAAGGGGCTATAAGCCTCCATTCCCTCTTCTATCAAAGTATACAGGTTCTCTACTCAGTTGTTACTATTAGCTAGGCCTTTCAGGTAATTAGGGCAGAGTAGATTGTTGGTGGTGTACATTCCCATCTGAGGGGGGAAATTCATTTTATTTTATCTTTACGACCCTATAAGGGTCATCTAAAAGAACCTCCGTATGTAGCTATATAAAGCTATGATGGAGGTTGTACATGCCTATCTATATAATTGTTATGAATACTTGTAGTGGTCTTGCTAAATGTACCTTGGCCCTGCGCTATGATGATGGGGGGAAGTGTTCTAACTTAGTCACTAGTATAGATAGGGTATATACACTCAATTATGAGTAAGTACTAGCTATATACATAGGAGCATTCTTGTTAAGCGCTATCAGGGTAACCTTTATATAGCTACTATAATAATGGGTATAATTAGATTCTTATTTTAATCACTTACAGTATAGATAGGGTATCTATACTCAATAAGGAGCAAGGACATAGTCACATATTGTAGGAGTGTCAGGTATATACCTTCATTCACTAAGTATAGTCAAGATAACTTTTATACAGCTATTATAATCATAGGTTGCATTCACTTATATGGACTCAACCAGTAATTAGGGAACCATGTATAGTTAGGGAAAACTTACTTACACTATAAAACTGCTATGATAATAGGTGTAATTTGCTTCCTATTTTAATAACTTGCAATATACATATGGTATTTATACTCGATGAGGAGCAAGGAAATAGTCATGCATTGTAGGAGCATTAGGTATATACCTTTTCTTCACTACTATGATGATAGGTATACCTAGAATGTTAAATGTAATTATGCTATCCTACCCTTTACCATTATGTTAAGTACTCTAGGATGAGTCCTCTATTATATGGTTATGGCATAGAGTAGTATAGTATACCTTATCTATTAGCCTTTACTAAGTATAGCAAGTCAGCCCTATAGTTACCATGTGATCAGCTATTGGCATGATGTGATATTGGTCTAGTTAGCCATTATGTTAATGGTATATGTCCCCTTAGGTAGATTTTCTCAGTAAGACCTCATAGGTACAAAGCTATAAGTGTTACTGAGTGAACTTAGATATCTTAACTTATTCTTCTCAACTGGACAAGATCTTCCTATATATAAATAGAGAGAGAGAGAGAGAGAATGATAAAGTTACAAGGTAGAAGCAAATATATTCTTAAAACTTGAAGCTAGTCTTGAAGCTAAGGAAGAATAGAAGGAAAAGACAAAGAATATGAAGAGTCTACCTATATATACTTTTCTAACTAAAGAAATGACTCAGAGATGATAAAGGAAAAGAAGGAAATAGAATCCCATAGAAATATCTCATTATAAATCCTCGATCACTAACCACTATTCTTACATAACCTAGAAAGGTCCAGATCTTACACAGGTAAATGATTAGCATCATATGAGTAATAGATTACTAATGTACTAATATGTTATTGTCCTCTTGCAATACTAGCTTGATTGGTTAGGCTACCTATTCTACAAGGGTGACTAAGTCCTTGTAGGATGAGCTGATATTCTGATCATGTGTTTATCACATGGATATTGGTGAACCATAGATTGTAACTCAATTAGAGGTATACTAGAGGTGTCATGTATAAGTCTAATAAGAGCAGCACCATACTCTATAGCTAGTAGCTAGTAATGGTGATGGGAATAACACTTACTAGTTGTATTATAGGTATAAGTTTATCATCATGCAAGTCTATAGTAATATGGAACTATGATACATGAGGTCATGATCAGGTGATTAGACTTGTATTACAAGGGACTAGAACATAAAGAGAGTAAGGCCTAAAGATGTTCTATATGATTATAGTCAAATCAAGTAGTAATCCTACCTGTCCATTCTATACTCTTCTACAGGTTTCAGTGATTATGAATCAGGAGATAGTCTACAATAGGAATTGTTTCTTTGGGGTTCTATTTTCTTTATTATCTCTTTGTCATCAGCTTAGAAGAAGTGTTTTTAAGTACATGTATTTTGGCCTTAATGTCTAACCTAGACTACCCAGTAGCAATGGCGATCCCTAAAACCTACCCACTTGCAGTCCCGAAAATAGTTTTAGACATACATATATGAAAGCTAAAATGGTCAATGGACATAAGACAAAAACAAATGTATGTCTAGCAATGGAATGTGATAAACATATACAAACTAGGAAGCTCCCCACCTGTCTACATTGACAAAGTGCTATGGTATATGATCCTATACATAAGAATGGGACTATATTTGTATTCTATACAAGCTATATACCAGTAAGTAAACACTAAAATAATTGAAAGATAGAAGGATATCACCACTAAAAACTCTAGAGACCCCTAGGAAATATTAGGGGAAAACCAGATCTTTAAACTCCTATTAAAAACACTAGCTAAATCTTCTAAATCTGATTGTACAAATCCTATCTCTCGATAAGTACACCTTAGGGACCAAATGTCCACTTATGCACCCACTACCACTAATACTATAAGATAATACAATATGCCATTCTTGAATACCTAGCTAGATTATAAGCAAGTAAGCTATACATCCTAAACCCTAGAAACCTTGAATAAATGTTCCTTTTAGAAGAACAAACTTGATAGATTACTAAATATATTGCTAAAACCAGGAACAGTCTCCTGACCTTAACACATCATAACACAATATAAGTGGCCATATATTGTTCAGTCTATGCCTAATAGACCCCTATTATATACCCCCTCCCCACCTCTGCCTAGCATATATTCTTCATGTAGGCTGTGTAGACATTTCTTAGATTGCAATCCTTCCACAGATATAGCTCTAGTTGATGTATCAGCTATGCCACCCTCTGTTTTTCTAAGTCCCTTATTGTATCTTTCTGATTTTTCTGATTTTCTCAAGGAGGAGGTTGCCCTCCTATTTGATTATTTATATATGGCTTTATAGACTTGTTTTCATTTATGTTAGTTTGTTTTTGCACTACTTCTCTATTCTAGAGGAGATGGTTTCTTATTACTCCATAGCTTATACTAGCTGTAAGAGGATGTTATTTAGATAACCCTTTAGGTTGTAAGAATAAAAATGAATTACCCTTACTCCTCTTAGTCTTATTATCTACAAATAGGTGCCTATGATGATCTATACCACTACTAAATAACTTGAATTCTTTGCCACAATATTGCTGTCCCTCCTTACCTCTGTGAAGAAGATTCAGGAGGCTATCACTGCTATTGCTGCTGGCTAACAGTCTATCGAAGCCTGCTTTGACAAACTCGAGGCTATTACTACCTATAATACCACTGCTCTAGCTTTGGCAATAGTAGGCCCCACTGAAATTGACATTGCCCTCTCTGATTCTATTAAAAAGCTATGGTTAGAAATATCTAAAACAGCTAAGGCAGTGAAGAAATTCTCTTCCTCCCTATCCTCCCCTACTCCTACTATACCACCTATGGTGCCCCCTACTACTGACTCTACCTGGGCTTAGGTGGTAAAGAAAACCAAAGGCAAAAACCTTAGCTACACCACAATTGACGACTATAAACCCATCTGCCCAGAAGTACCCTACTAAGTATAAGTGGGAGATCATTAGTAATCTTAGAGGGGAAGTCCATAAGTTTAACCTAATTACTATAAGAGATACTGTCAACTCCTCCCTAGTAGATAAGAAAGCCCCCTCTGCCTACTGCATTCACTCTATCTACAAGGATAGAGCTAGCAACATCTTCCTCTCTATCATAGAGAACACTTCTGCTAAATAAGTTCTTGCCTACAAGCTGACTATAGAAGAAGCTATCCACAAGTTCTTCCCTACTACTACTAGCCTGCACTACAACTTCCTCCATAATAAGTACATCATGCACAATGTACCAACTCATATCCTCAATACCTCTGAGTTCGAGAATATATTGCTTATCCATAAGGAGATCTAGATATATAACTATGGTATTATTCTTGCCTAAATCCTATACTAGCTCACTTCCAAGGACAGGCTAGTCAATAAACCCATTTCCTCCCTAGTCATCATAGTTGTGGGGAATAACTACTACTGAATCTTATAGGGCCTGACTATTCTCAACAAGAATCGCTAGACCAACCTATAAATTACCTTCTCTAAGGTCATCCAGTGTTCATGCTATTGCTACTTTAGTCATCATCAACTGAAGTGCACCTTCTTCCCCTGCTGCTACCTCTATACTAGACCCTATACCAATTTTGAACACTACTATAGTAATACAAAGTGTAAATGCAAAGGACAACAATAGGACCATATAGTACTTAAGTGTGCCAATTACGATGCTGCCTACCCTGCTAATGATCTACTCTACCCTGTCTACTTGAAAGCTTTAGCTAATAATAACAAGTGAGTAGAGAATTTGCATACCTTGATAGAAGAGGGAATGGAAACTTTTGGCCCTCAGTATTTCATCTCTTTGTTTGCTTTTGTTGTTCCATTAGTGTAATAGTTTCATAAGTTTAGCTTATGTTTTCTCCTTTATCTTTTTCTCTTTCTATATTCTTTAGTTAGTGTCTTCTACTTCTACCTTAATCCCTCCAAGTTATTGTAAGGTTCACCTTGCTGGAGATGGGAAAGAAGTTCCCTAGGTATTTCTTTTATTTTTTACTTAAGTTTCTCTGCTGGCTTTATATGCTAGGTTGCTAGGTTTTCTACTAGTCACATTTCTTGTTATAGTATTTATCTCTCCCTATTACTCCTTACTTCCCATTCCTTTTTTTCTTTAGTTCATTGTATATAAGTGAGGAGGATTTGGGAACTCTATATGTATTTTATCTTTACTGTAGACTATATTATACCAGCCTTAAGCTAGCTATCTGTTTACCTCCTTCATAGCTTAGACTAGCTACATAAGGAGGTTCTTTTAATGACCCCTTCTAGGTCATAAAGATAAAATAAAATGAATTCCCTCCCTTAGTCTTATTGTCTAGGCTTCTCAGACTCTTTAAAACCCCCCCTATATTTTAGTGCTTTCTTACTCCTCTTTTTCACCTTTTTCCATTGTTTCATGATAGTTAATAAGTAAGACAATGATCTAGAATACCTTAGCCTCTTTGTCTAGGGATAGGCACTCAGATAGACCTTGTTCCACAGGGGACTATCCTTAACTGGACAAGAACTAATGGGTTCTTGGTTATGCATTACCACTATAGTATGCTCTGGTACTATCACTGCCTAAAAGCTAAAAGACCTTGAGTAGGAGATATCATGACCATATATAAGACCTAGCCTCACTTACATATTAGGAAAAATATCTATATCCTAATAATAACAACAACAACCTACTATCCTAGACAGGGTACCTATACCCTCCAACACCTCCACCTACTACTCTATACTTAAAAACTCAGCTGTACCCTACCCAATACCCCTAGCCTAGGACTGTTAAATTCCAGGAAGAAGCTCATAAGTCCTAACCACTCAACTGAGTATACAACAGGTTACCTGCCTACTCTTCTAAAACCTGGCAAACAATAGTTAGCAAGCTTTGCCAACATATTCCAGAATAATAACCCTCTACCCCTAAACCCAGTTTACCCTACAAAGAGCATTCCATCAAGGAGAGGACCTAGGTTCATAGGATAAAGATATTCTAGGACCAGAGTATGATCGTGATGATGACTTTCTCACTACTGACAAAAAGTACAAAGGCAAGGAGAAGGAAATGACAGATGCAGATACACCCATGAACCCCAACAGTATATAGACTATGGCTCCTCTAATATCCCCCAGCCCAAGACCATGCTAGGTCACACCAAACTAGTTAGAACTACTTGAATAGCTCACTGGTATGATGGCAAGGATGCAAGGATTCATTAATCTCATAAGCAAATAAGTAGATATTACTGGCACTCTAACAAGGATAGCCCTATTAAGTATGTTTCTAGCTAATATCTTCACCACTCTATACAATAAAATTGACAACCAATCCTACCTACTAATTACCCTCTAAGACTCCAATATAGTACTAGGATGGAAGATTGAATAACTTGAGATAAAAATGGAAAAAACCTAGTAAATGTCCTAATAAGCAGCAGCTACAATCTAAGCAAAAACCTTTGCCCAGGTTATAGCAGGACTTCTAAACACTAACAAGCAATAAAACACTAGAACACTGTAGCAGGTAAATACAAATAGAGACAAAGGTATAGGAAAAGGAAAGAAAACTGAGGAAAAGAAATTAGGAGAATGACAAATGTCAGCCATAAGTGCCAACATGACTAATTAATCTAAGGATAAAGAGGAGAAAGAATAAACTAATATACTGTCTAGGAGGTTCTAAAGGGTAGAATATATGATGTACCTGCTGGAAACCATTCCTAAAGATATTCCAGATAGAGATACTATTATCAACCGACTTGTATTCTAGATATTATAGAAACTGATGATATTCGCTCACCTCCCCCCCCAAGAACACCCTAGTTGAGTTGCTCACAATAAAAGAAATTGCAGTAGTCCCTACATATACTCTGCTATATCTTATAGTAGATTTCTACAAGCTATATGCTACAATCATCTAAGATAATGTTGTAAGAATACTCAATGCCCAGTATGAACTACTTAAATTTGCACTAGTTATACCTGGCATCATGATCCCTAGAATTCCCAGGACTACCCTCTTGGCATTATACTTAGAAGTACATGAAGAAGTGTCATACTAGGTCCTTTCAGTAACAGGAGTATAAATCTTAAGAACTAGAAGAGTAAAACCTAAGGACAGAGTAGAAAAACCCTTCTACTCAATTGTCATTGAAGCTCACCTATTAGAAATCAAGAAGATTAATAAACCTTAAGGACTCTCTCTATAATCAACATTATTGCACAGAACTCCTATACTCTTTCACCCTATACACATAATACAATAAGTACTAGAAACTGGGACACCCAAGAGCTAGATACATAGAGCTAGTACAAATCTGTACCTCATGCACTGAGGCCTATGAAACCAAAGACCACCTGTACATCTACTACTGCAAAGAATATGGTCCATGCCTAGGAAGAGAATCTAGGGAACAAAAGCTCAGAAGTACTATATTCAATAGTCCACTAGTATTAAGTGCATCAACTGCTAAGGAGGACATGCCACAAACTACCTAGACTACCCCATAAGGAAGAAGGCTATCAATGACTTCCAGGAGATGGTTCAGCAGTGCAGGACTAAATACATCACCAGAGAATAATAATAGCAAGCAAATTAAGAAGTAGCAACCAACAGCAGCTATAAGGGTATGACTAAACATGCCATACGAATAACTAAAATCCTTAAAATAGTGATTTTCAACTATGTAGGCAATAATTAAGTGTTTATCAACTACATGTAAAACTAATACCCAACTATATAATCGTCATTCAATACCCATACTTGTAGTAAGGAAACCTAATAAAAGCAAAAGGATAGGTGACCATATTACCATAAAAGAGAAGGGAAGGAAGAATAAAGTACATAGTAGTAGTTTATGTAGAAAAGTAGGTCTCAGAGTGTTTTTCTTTCTTTCCTATACCTGGGCTTCAAGACCTATATATAGTAGTACTGTATTTTGAGTCTAAGAGCACATCATTTTCCTTTACATATATTACTGTATACTTGTACCCAAAGGGCATAGAACAAAAGGAGATTATAACTAAGGTGTTCCAAGATCACAATGACTACAGGATAGTACTTAGAGATTTTAACACACAATACCCAAATTGGAGCCTATTTAGGACCTACCAATGGAAGGAATTAGACTAATACATATAGCTACTTCAACAAGTAATGACCACAGGCTATGTATATATCAACATTCTAGGAGAAACAACTAGATAAGACCCTAAAGGTAGAAAGGATGGTGTCATCGACATAATCTCTGCAAATACTAAAATATATAGATGGCTTACCCCCCTAGTAGTTAGTGAAGACATGGGCAGTAGCTATTACCTATTAACTGTTGAAATGTTCTTGCAGGACCTAGAAGAAGAAAGTCTTATGCCTAAATGAGACATATTCCCTATGTATGATAAAGACAAAAAACACCCAGTATATGACTAACTAAAAGGAATAGTCACTAAATGGGAGGAAATTAGAAACTTCTAAGAGTAGGTATACAAGAAGATATACAACATCACCAAAGTCCTATATGACACTGTCCCTAAGAAGAATGTCACCAAATATTCAAAACCATGGTGGAAGACTGAAATTAGTATTAAATAAAAAGTCTACAAGTGGTTAGCCTGATGATACAAGCAAGGACTCTCCTCAAAAGTGGAAAGAAATATAGTGTGCAACAAGTAGTTCTAGCTGATCTAACAAGCAAAGGATGCCTACTGGAACACATAGGTAGAGAATACCAGTGATGATGACCTATAAAACTACAAGTCCCTATACATTAAAATCTTAAGAGATTATAAACACCTGAAAGAAGCTATGACAGCTAAGCAGTACAAAGTAAAATTATTCAAACAGCTATTCATACTGAAACCACAACCAGAGACCCCTAAACCAAGGTTATATAAGGATATGCCAAAAGTAATGAGTGATAAAATACTTGCAGCACTAAGGGATACAAGTAACACTGCACTAGGAAGGGATATGATCCTATACATAGTCTAGAAGCAGGTGGTAAAAGGTACTCCTCGTATACTCAGAGGACTAGTTCATGAAATCCTAGGACATGGATACTACCTAGACAACCTCAAAGAAGCATGAGGAGTGTTAATACTGAAACTGGGCAAGGAAGACTATGAACTAGTCAAGTCATACAGAGTCATCGTACTACTAAAAACACTATCAAAAATTGTGGAAAAGGTTGTACATAATAGGTTATATGAACATGTTATAGCCAATGGAATGATATCTAAGTACCAATATGGAGTAGTAAAGCAGAGAGGAATAGTAGATACCACTAACATACTTTTCTTCAAGGTCAACTATATGTAGAAAGTGGGATATAAGGTCACAACTAGTTTCTTCAACATATCCAGAGTTTTTAACAATATAGAATAAGCAGAATTATGGGAAAGACTAGAAAATGGGAAGACCCTAGAATACCTGGTCAACTATATACTCTCCTTTATAAGTAATAGGACATTACAAATACTATACCTAGGAGCTATGGACACTCTCCACCCAGTGCAGTCTGGATTAACACAGGGATTACCCATATCCCCTCTCCTATTCATCATATATATAGCCCCACTATACAAAATTCAAGAACTATACAATAGAGGATCATTTATCAATGACTTTACAGTAACTGTATACTTGAAGAAATGGACAGATAATGGACAAAAGCTCTAAGCACAGTACCAGCAACTAGAAGAAATAGCGAAGCCTATGAAAGTATAGTTCTCACTACCTAAAACTCATATAATACACTGGGAAACATACTACAAGAAAATCCCGGAAGAGGAGTTTCAGCCCATTGATGTTGGAGGAGTCTGAATTGTACTAAAACAAATGGTAAGATATGTAGGATACTTCTCTTTAGCTGAACAAACCCCATATAAACACTACCAAGTCCGTATTACTTAAGTGATCAAATAGTTTAACATCCTCACAAGGGACAACACTGTTTATAAAGGACTAAATCTACACAACTGAAGAAGGCTAGTAATGGCAATGCTTAGACCCTAAATAATATACACAGCAATAGTATTTGACATAGATCAGAGCACCATCAAAATGTTGACTATACAGTTCCTCAGAATAGCTAGATAGATTACTAGGTACCATCAGAACACTAACACCTACTAATTGCTAGTATAGGTAAAGATACCACTACCAGATATATGGATTACCTATTTCTGGGATAAGTACACACTGCATATATTTGGTATAAGTAACCTAGACCACCTAGTAGAAACAATCCCTATGACCTACCTACTTACAGTCCCAAAAAAGGCTACAGACATATACAGGGTAAAGCTAAAATGGACAACAGATTCTAGACAAAAGTAAATGTATTTCCAGTAGTAGAATGTAATGAATATACATAAACAAGGAAGCTTACCACCTGTCCACATTGATAAAGCATTATAGCATATGACTCCATACCTACAAACAGGACTACAGTTTTATGGCAATGTCCTAGATAAAAATGTTGGACTATCACTATATTCTACACAAGCCCATAGTCTATAGATAATTGCCAAAATGATCTAAAGGTAGAAGAATATCACTACTAAAAACTCCAGGGTCTCTGAGGTAATATCATTGGGGGAAAACTATATCTTCAATCTTCCCATTGAAGTAATAAGCTGAATATTCTAAATGTAATTGTACAAATCCTACCTCTCAATAAGCATGTTATAGGGACTGAACTATCAACTATATATACCCTGTCACTAATATTATGAGATAATACAACACACCATACTCAAATACCTAGCTAGGATAATGGTAAGAGAGTGATATATCCTAAAGCCTAGAAACCTTGAACAATATTCCAGTTAGAGGAAAAAACACAACAAATCACTAACTACATTTCCAAAACCAGGGCCAGTCTACTAACCCTAATATACCCCTACAGATTCTATGTAGTTATACCTATTTGTTCTATACTTAATAGACCCCTATCATGCCCCTAATCCCCTTCCCCACCTAGCATATATTGTTTATGTAGGCTGTATAAGCATTTTCTAGATTAGAAATCTTTTATAGATATAGCTATAGCTAATAGATCAGCTATGCCCCCCTCTGTTTATCTGGGTCCCTTATTATACTATTCTAATTTTTCTAATTTTCTTGAGGAGGAGGTTGCCCTACTGTTTAGAGATTTAGACATGACTTTGCAGACTCATTTTCATTTATATTAGGATATTTTATACTACTTTTCTATTTTGTGGAGGAGATGGTTTCTTATTACTTCATCACTTAGAATAGCTGTAAGAGGATATTGTTTAGATGACCCTTCCAGTTATAAGAATAAAAATGAATTACCCCCCCCTTAGTCTTATTGTCTAGGCTTCTCAGACTCTTTAAACCCCCTCTATATTTCCCTACTTTCTTATATATCTTTTTCAACTCTTTTTATTGTTTTACAATAATTGCTAACTAAGACAATAACCTAGAATACCTTAGCCTCTTTGCCTAGGGATAGGTGCTTATATAGAGCTTGCTCTACAGAGGACTATCCCTAACTGGACAAGAACTGATAGGTTCCTAGTTATATATTACCACCTTAGTATGCTCTAGTGCCATTACTACCTAAAAATTGCAAAAACCTAGTGTGGGAGATATTGTGATGAAGTGCAAGACCTAGCCTCACTTACACAGTTACAAAAATATCTATATCTTAACAATAATAACCTATCTTGTTAACAATAATAACCTACCACCCTAGATAGGGTACCTATACCCTTGAATACCTCTAACTGATACTCTATGTATAAAAACTCAGCTATGCCCTACCCAATTCCCCCTACCTAGGACTGGTAGATCCTAGGAAAAAGTCAATATACATTACCAACCCCTTCCAAAACAACTACCCCCTACCTATAAGCCTATTTTGCCCTACAAAGTGCCTTCCACCAAGGCAGGGACTTAGGTATATGGGACAAAGATGCACTAGGACCAGACTATGATAGTGATGAAGAATTCCTAACCACTGGAGAAAATTATAAAGGAAAGGATAAGGAAATGATAGATGCAGATACTATACCTATGAAGCCCACTAGTATATAGAATATGGTACCCCTAAGATTCCCTAACCTAGTACCAAGCCAGCTTATAGTAAACCTATTAGAACTTCTCGACCAGCTCACAGGCACTATAGCAAGGATGCAAGGATTTATTAACCTCATAAGCAAACAAGCAGATCTTACTAGCACCCTAACAAAGACTGCCCTATTAAGTATGTTCATGGCTAACATCTTTACAGCTCTATGCAACAAAATTGACAACCAATCCTACCTGCTAATCACCCTCTAAGACTCCAATCTGGCTCTAGGACAAAAGGTATAATAGCTTGAAAAGAAAATGGAGAAGACCTAGTAAATAGCCTAAAAGCAGTGCTAACAATCCAAGCAAAGACATTTGCCTAGGTTATTACAGGACCTCCAAACACTAGTAAGCAACAAAATACTGGAGTAATGTAGCAGACTAGTACAAGTAGAGAAAATAGCAAAGGAAAAGGAAAGAAGAGTGAGGAAAATAGAACAGGAGAATGACTAATATTAGCTATAAACACCAAGAAAGGTAATCAGTCTAAGGACAAAGAAGGGAGAGAATAAACCAGCACACTCCCTAGAAGATACTAAAAGGCAGAGCATAGGATGTACCTACCAAAGACCATTCCTGAGGATATCTCAGACAGAGGCACCATTAGCAACTAACTTGTATTCTAGATATTATAGAAACTAATAATATTTGCTCACCTAGACCCTAAAGAAATACTGATTGAGTCACTCACAATAAACAAGATCAGAGTAATTACCATATATACCCTACTATATCTTATAGCAGATTTCTACTAGCCCTATACCACAATTATCCAAGACAAAGTCATATGAATGCTTAACGCTCAGTATGAGCTACTCAAGTTTACACCAGTTATACCTGGTATCATGATCTACAGAATTCCCAGAACTGCCCTCCATACATTAGACTTAGAAGTACATAAAGAAGTGTCATTCCAGGTCATTTTAGTAACTAGAGTACAAATCTCAAGTACTAGTAAAGTAAAACCTAAGGATGGAATAGAGAAACCCTTCTAGTCAATTGTTATTGAAGACCACCTATCAGAAATAAAGAAAATTAATAAGCCTCAAGGACTGTTGCTCTATAACCACCAGCACTATATAGAACTCCTATACTCCTCCACCCTCTACATAGAGTATAGCAAGTACTAGAAACTAGGACACCTGAGAGCTGATAGCAATAATCCAGTCCAAATATGTTCTATTTATGCTGAAGCCTACAAAACTAAAGACCATCTACACATCTGCAACTGCAAAGAATACAGCCTATCCTGAAGAAGAGAAACTAGGGAATAGAAGCTTAGAAAATACTATATTCAAGAGTCCACCAGCATTAAGTGTATTAACTGCTAGGGAGGATATGCAGCAAACTACCCAACTACCCTATGAGGAAGAAGGCCTTTGAGGACTTTTAGGAGATGATTCAGCAGTACAGGGCTAAATGCATAACCAAAGAACAATAATAGCAAGTGAATTAAAAGTAGCAACTGATAGCAGCTATAAGGGGATGACTAAAAGTACCCTATAAATGACCAAAACCCTTAACATGGTGACATTCAACTATGCAGGAAATAACCAAGTATTCATCAACTACATGTAAGACCAAAACCAACACCTAACCATATAATCACTATTCAGCACCTATACCTATAGTACATGACCACTATTATACTCTTGTAGTAAGTATAGTCTTTTTGTTAGCTTAGGTAGCACTGATGATAGTTTCTGCTCATTGTAATATAGGTG
>JABYPW010001742.1:0-13909 GCA_016880775.1 Phymatotrichopsis omnivora
GCTAGTAACAGATCCCGATGTTGCTGGCCAGACGTACGTGCACTCTATCAATATCCCACAAAACCACGCATACGCTATTAGCTATATATACCACGATAAGGGAGTGGGAAGTTGGAAAAGTGCCGTTATCCGAGGTTCGCGACAGGTCTTCCAACTTTGGGTGCATAAAACGCGTCACCAGTCGTATGTGTAACGGGATTATCGGAATTAAATGTATGGATAGTGCGTAATGTAGGGGTATTCGAAGTAACATGCGTTTATAAAAGTTCTAGCGCGTTTACACGGCCCAAGTCTCCACATCCTAGACCATAGATCGCTTACTCTCATGTCGCGAACTTGTTTGAATATGGAAGCCGTTCAGCCCACAACCTTAACTCTTAACCTCGCTTAGTCGTATTCAATCATGGTATTCAATGAAGGGAGTTTTCAGAGTAAAGTTATGTATACCCGTTTTATGTGTAATCGCAGAAAATGAATACCCTTTGCAAGTTTATCCATATATCTCCTAGGAGATGCTAGGAAAAATAATATAACCCCGCCATGATCCCACCAATTCAATTAATTCTGTCATTGCTGCATCGCCAAGTGCCGCAAATCCAGCTTCCCGAGCTACAACTAATGGGGATATTCATGCTTGTGATTTAATGGTGATACAGCTTTGGGGACATTGTAGATCTATACCCAAACATATCATCTCCAACATAAAAAAAAAAAAAAAAATTCGTGAGAGGCCCTGGGGGATATGCATTTCAAGGGTCTTGCACTGGTAATATTTTTTGAAAATTTACTTCAGGGTAGCAATGTTAATTGTACCATAGCAGGGAAGTTACTCAGCTATAATGAAGACTAATTAGATATTACATTGCAATATAAAGCACAATAAAGGAATGTATAGTATCCATTCTCCAGCTAGGAGGATAAGCCTACTATCCTAAGCATACCGGTGAGAATGTGTACGAATACAGATAAAGAGAAAATATTATCAACTCTTGTTCAAAAACATTAAAATAAATAATTTGAATATTATTATTATAAGAAAATCAATAAATTAAACCTGTCAATATGATATTGCAAAGGTCAAGAGATTTCGTTAACGAGACCTTTTGCCTCTCATCCCTTGCTTTCAAGTTTACATCTCATTATATCCGAAGACTTCAAGATTAAATTTTTGAAATTTACAAAAAGCAGATCATCATAATCATCATTCTCTTCTCCTTACTATAATTTCTGAATTCTCAGCAGTATTGTTTTTACCGTTTGCTTGTATTAAATCAATTTATATATGGTTCGTGTCAGGATTCATTCGATTTGAAATACACTCCCTCTAGATATATTATTACATGCTTTTTATTAACTTAATACTTATTAACCATTTATAGAAACTAATGTTCTTAATTTTTAATGGCTTAGGAAAATAGAAACTTTAATTTTGTAGATGATATACTCTATATAGCAAAAAAAAAAAAAAAAAATACATTGCTAGTTAGGTTAACACGTAAATCCCCAATATTTATATAAAGTTTAATATTAATGTTGTACACTATGAAAAATTACCATTACAGTAGCAGAAAAGGAAGGGCCCAAGATTCATTTTACAATAGAATATATGTAAACCCTTTCTATTTTTGCACAATTTTTTATACAGTTAGAAAGTATAATTAATATCTTAGTATACACCAATAACCATTTCCAAGACTTTCGTTTTCCGCCGCTATGCCTTTTTTTTTTCTTTTTTTAAACAGACGCTTATAAATTTGATTTGCAGCCAGACCTCGAGTGGGTTGTTTTACTTTTTTTTTACCAAGACCTTTTTGGGCGACGAATCACCACAACCTATTTACATAGTCGTAGACGTTACTCTGGAGATCCCTCTATTGGTAACGTTATTTTTGGAGTATCATAATTCCACCAATGTTCAATGGCTTGAAGTCATCGTGCGAACGGACGGGCCAACGCTAGTGGAACCGATGGCAGCGAGCTCAGGTCGCCTGGGAACCGATAACGGGGTGCAGGATGCTGTTTTCGGCGCCCGTCGGTACCATGATGTTTTCTAGGTGCACACGGTGCTTGTCCTCGGTCTTGTGCATGGGCTCAACGCCGATATCATAACCTATACATACAGTGTCGCGCTTCGTTGCTGGCGGGAAAACCGCACGAGATCCTGACTTGAAACGTATGTGTTATCACTTGCGGGCCACCCAAAACAGTTACATCGCCGGAACTTGCCTGCCGAGATAGTGTCTGATTGCTATTTCCAATCTTCTGAGCGACAGGCGATGATTTCTCTACAAACCTCGCGTGAATTATCGTCTACATAGTTATTCTTCAAGGGACGCGGTGTACGTCCACGAAAAGAACTGACACTGCTTTTTACATTGGGAATCAAAAGAGGCTTTGCCCCGTGAGAGGGTTCGAGCCTGAATAAATTTTCAAGGGTCTTTGCTTACAAGTAAAAGTCGTGCATCGGCTGATTGTCGCGTGGGTTGATAAAAAAAATTTGAGGCAAGGGAGACCTGTTGCTAACGGCAACAGATGAAGTTCTGGGAGTGAATGACAAGGATTGACGGCGCGAGAGCTTTCGAAAGCGACCAGGACACCATGCTCTCTTGCGCGAGGACAGTTGCGCGTAGAGGCATGTGTAATATGCAACGATTGTGGGAATTTTTGAACATTTACCTATATATCGCAACGCGAAAATGCTGTGTACCGTTCAGTCCAACCAAGTCCTACAAAATACATACGCCCGATAATGTTTGTGGCAGAGGCGGCCCTACCGCCGTTTCGTTTAACGCGATTTATGCTCTCGAGACGTACGAAGAAGAGCTTTGTGCTGGGATTGCACCTCGGAGACAGAGAGGTGCGTGAGCATTGTTTCCTTCGCAGTTACATACTGGCGCCCGCAGCGCCCCGTGCTCACCGCTCGGTGGATAGAGGGAGTATGTGTACATGTAAGTAAAGAAGTGCATGGAACCCAGAAGCCTACTCCAAGTGCACTGTTGGAATGCTCCAGAGTCCGGCAATCGCAGGGACACTTTCTACCTACCTTGGTTAGTGGGGGAAATCTTGAGTTTGAGTTGGGTTCGCAAGCGGCCCAAAACCCTTCAACAAGAGTTCGTTGCAGTGTTTTTGTTTACCAGAGCGTAGATGCACAACACGAATGACGGGAAGCGCTTCCTTCTCGGCCAAACGATCGTCGGCATTTTTCCAAGAGTTCCGCCACATATCATGGTTAATATGACGCTGCAAAGGACAAATCGCCCAGCCATCGTTCACCCGTTAGCAGAAAGGATGGGCGTTGTTTGTCTCTAACTTCATTTTAGAAATACACCCGACAGAGGTACGTTACGTCGCGGTTAAGTGGGAGGATGGGGGAGGGTAGAGGGTCTTGGAATTCTTGGGCTTTTTGAAACCTTGAAAAAAACGGTCCTTCCAATAAAATGCCCCTGAAAGCCGCAACGGGAATCCATTTGCCCAGCATCCACACCCCGCCGAGAGTGGGAATGCGCTTCTCGGAGGCCGGGACTCTCTGCACCCCTGCCAACGAATCTAATTTTGCACTAAGAGGCAGCTGCTTGTTCCGCCGCTACTTCCAATCCTGCTAGGCGGGCTGCGTGGATGTCGCCCGCCCACTCCATCCTGCTCTTTTCCCCTGCACTGCTCCTTTCCCTCTTCCCCCTTTCTCTCCACTCAATATTCATCTCGCCGCCACTTCCAACACGGATCGTCTCCCCGTCTTCCTTTTAAGTTTCTGCCTCTCATTCTTCCTCTCTTTTTCGCCTCTTCTCTACTTCGTTTTTTTCTGCCAGTCTCTCGTTCAACAGCCACTCGAACATCTACCCTCGCTGAACAACTCCCTCGCCGTTCGCTGAGTCGAGCCAAAGAGCTGAGTTTTTGCTTCGAGTAATTGCTGCATTTTCCATTTGACCTCCATCTTCGCTAACCACCCTGATAATCGACCTTTCGAAATGCTGTCTTTGCGAACATTGCTTGCTTTGGCCTTGGCCGTTGGTGCTTACGGTATGTAAAGTTGTTGCTTGCCGTCGATCTTTCCAGAGACGTCTCCAAGGGCGGAAAGCCATTGTTTCCTTATCTGTGTGAGGTTACAATTTTGGCTTTACCTTTGATTAAAAGGCAGAAAACCAAAAGAAGTCAACCGTAGAGAAGGACGATTAACGTTTTTTTTTTTTTTTTTTTTTTTTTTCCAAAAAAAAAAAAAAAAAAATTATTACAAGCAAGACTGGTTTTCGGGGTAAATTTTGCTAATTGTTTTGGCCAGCTCAATCAAGTGATTCATGCGATGGCGACATTGAAGCCACCAGTGACTCTGATATCGCCACGGCCACAGCATGCCAGACTTTGGGCGGGAGTCTCACCATCGGAACCTCCTTCACTACTCTTGATTTGACTGGGATTACATCAATTGGCGGAGACCTGATCATCTCCGGTGCCACCGGCTTGACAACCATCAACGCACCTGACCTTAGAACAATCTCTGGAGCATTCACGCTTAATGGCTTGACCGTCCTCACCTCTCTGAGTATGGCTGAACTCACTTCTGTGGGCAGCATCAACTGGGTTACACTTCCCGCTCTGCAAAGCTTGCAGTTCACCAGGGGTGTCACCCATGCCGATTCGGTCCTTATCACCGACACTCAGTTGTCATCCCTGGATGGAATCAACTTGACAACTACCACCTCGTTCGATGTTAATAATAACCGCTACTTGAGGACAATTGACGTTGCTCTTCGTAACGTTACGGAGGCTATCTCAGTCGAATTCAATGGACAGTCTGTCAATGCATCTTTCCCCAACCTCGTCTGGGCTCTCAACATCACCATCCGTGATGCTGGCGACATCTCCTTCCCTAACCTTGCATACGTTAACAACTCATTTGCTTTGGTCAACAACACTTTTGAGGATGCTACATTCCCCGAACTTACCAACGTTGGCGCATCATTCGCGTTTGTCAGTAATAGCGAGTTGACGAACATCTCTTGTCCGCAGCTTACTGAAGTTGGTGGGACTTTCCAACTGGCCAATAACACTAACCTCGCTGTTGTCGATGGGTTCCCCGAATTGACAACTGTTGGTGGTTCCGTTGATTTCTCTGGTGTTTTCACGAAGTAGGTTTCATTATGATCGATAAATGTGGTGGCTGAACTAACCTCGAGCAGTGCTTCTCTTCCTTCTCTTGATGATGTCCGTGGCGGTTTCAACCTTCAGTCCACCGAGGATTTCGACTGCACCGAAATCGACACCTTGCAGAGTAGCGTTGTTAAGGGTGACTCCTTTTACTGCAGTGGATCCCTTAACGAAGCCAATTCTGCGGATGGCTCATCTTCCACCACTGGATCCGGCTCTAATTCTTCCTCCTCGGCCACTTCTGGAGCCGGACGTACGGGTGTGAGCATTGTTCTTTCTGTCCTTGCTGTTGGAGCCGCGTTGTTCGCTTTGTAAATGTAATTCGCGCAATGTGCTGGAATCTTGTCAATTTTACTCGTGGTTTTCCTAAGTGCGTGGATATCTGGTTCGTGGCGATTCCTCCGGCAAACTGGCTATAGAACAAAATTTGGATGTGGTCGATAGGCAATGATACAGGGTATTTTTTTTTTTTCCATTAGAATTGGTGTGAGAAATGAAAGTGGAAAGTTTTTCTGGAGTGAAAGGAAAAGTAGGTTCTCCAAGTACATGATAATGGTGGATTAGCTTCAATGGGTCTCTTTTCCCGCTGTTTTATTTCTTTGCCTTGTGTTGTTTGATTCTACTTGGTTGGTGTCTCTTCATAGCTCTTTTTTCAATTGCAGCCTGTATCCTTTATTTTTCTATTTCTTCCTTTCCTTTTTTCCTTTTTTTTTTTTTTTTTTTCTTTTACGCTCACTATTATGTATCCAGAACCCCCCCGAAACTGTGACGTCCACTCCCCAGGTAGCACCCGCAGTTCAGACACCAATGCATGCAACCGGTGATGTGGTAACGGCTACGTCCACTCATCCTACCGAAACATCTCTACCCTCCGCCGAAGGTGCGACAGAAGCATCGTTAGCCTCACCAGAAGGTGCCGAAGTCGCAGAAACGGGAAAAACGCAGGAATCTGATACAGAAATGAATTCAGAAATTGATTCTGCGGGATCTGATATAGAAATGAATGATTTCGTATGTCCGATTGGGGTTACGATCTTCCATCAAAAATCCATAGAGCACAGGAACAAAACCGACGAAACCTTGGACTACGTTAGAACGCTACTTACAAGGGGATATGTGGTGATTGGCGTGAATAAGAAAATTCTGAATTTACGCGTTTCACAAAATTTTTCTACTTACTATTCTGAAAATGATCGGGTCTACATAGCTGCAGCTTCTCGGTTTGCGATGAATGGTATCGGGCGAGATAGAGTTACAAGGAAAAGGTGCATTCGGAAAAAGCAGCAACTTCAGCAACTTCAACAAAGCTGCCACATTCCAGGAAACTCTTCCAGTGAAGATTCGGCATCTACTCAACTTCTGAAAGTGCAACAAAGTTACCACATTCCGGGGAACTCTTTCGGGAATGATCTGCCGTCTACACAACTTCAGGAAGAGCAACAAAACAGCCACGTTCTGGGGGACCCTATGGGGAATGATCCGCCGTCTATACAGCTTCAGAAAGCGTTATTGTGGTTATTGTTTGAATTTTTTCTTGGTCAGACACTACGTTCGAACCTGATATAATAAGACATTCATTTATTTGCTGTAACATCACGCTACCGTTTCTTTGTGTAGGACACGATACATGATATAAATAAGATCCAGTTCAATACTAATTCGAATACAAAATAAAAAGCAACGAAAATTAACAATATGCCCTCAAGACTAGCCATGACTAACACAATCAAAAAAAAAAACAAGTTAAACGCAAAACTCACAGAAAGAAAACAGAAAAGAGAAAGGGACGCAGTTGCGGATTGTTGAGCAGTATAGAACCAAGTACTGTAGCCTACCGAGAACTTGCACTTTCAGAAGTTTCACTCGAGTTCACTATAGCATTAACATTCGAACTTTGCTTTCAACTCTATCGCTAAGCTTTTCGATAGCTTTTGGTATCGCATTAATTCTATCGCTTACTTTCTCAGTCCAAGGCACTAACTGTGCAACGTAGTTGCTGATATCACTATGTTGGTGTTAGTTCCATCTAACGGTTCTGGAAGACTTGACCCAAATTAACAGTATAGTTTATAAAAAAAAAAAAAAAAAAAAGAAAAAAAAACACCTTTTCCCATCTATGTAGAAAATGAATTTGAAACCTAAAGGATTGTTGAGCGAAGTCAGGTCCTATACAGTAGGCACGGCTTCTGCGCTAGAGGATCCTAGTAGCATATCACATTGGTTTTCATATGTAAAGGGTCATCAAAGGAAGTCAGTTCTTAGGTAATTGGCATGGCAACTGTGCAGGATGATACTAGCAGCACATAATGTTAGTTTTTTGTTTGGAAAAAGTCACCAAGGGAAGTGTGGTCTGAGATAATTAGCACAGCGACTGCGGTAGAGGGAATTGGTGCAGCCACTGCACTTAAGGATCCTACTGGCATAACACATTGGGTTCTTGTTGAAAACAGGTCATCAAAGATAGTAAGTCTATCTAGACTGAAATCGCTGAGAGTGGTATAGTATATTCCAGCAATCCTATTATGTGAAAATCCTCTTCGCTCATTGAGTCCAAAATAGAATTGTTATCCATGGCATATGTTGAAGGTTTAAGTATCAGTTTCATGCAGAGAGCCCTCTTTATACATCTATATTGTAGCTAATTACTTTACTAGATTTAGTGGTCTTTGCAAATTACCTAACTAGTATATGCATGCAAGGTCTTAAAGTTTTACACCTAAAAGTGTATATTGCAAATAATATGAGGGTCATTAAAAGTAAGAAAAGAGTACACTACAAGGAGCATTGATGAATGAAAAAATTAATGTGCAACAATCTGAAGGTTAGTAATAGTACCTGGCATTTACCTACATCCCCTTTGCACTATAGATGAGATGATATATTTAATATAACTAAGTAATAGATAAAACCTTATCCAATTAAGTACAGATATAACAAAAGCAATATCCATCCCTGCAAAATCTCTTTAAATGCAGAAACATGGTAACTAACCCTCTTTTTGTAAATGTAGCCAAAACCTTAGAATCTATAGTACATTAACCAAAGTAATAGAGTTTATATAGCGAAGCTTTATACATGGTAACTAACTCTCTTTTCACCAACATAGCTTAAACCTTGCAATCTACACTACATTATCCAAAGTAACACAGTTTCTACAGTGAAAACTTTGTACATACTAGATGAGAAGTGGAATTCATGTTTGGACAGATGTATTTTGAGTTTATTTTTAACTTCTTCATGTTTAGACATATGTATTTCAAGTTGATGTTTGACTTTTACCAGATCAGATTGACCATCTACACTGTTTATATAATGCTTTTTGCAAAGTTCATTTAGTTTTGATCTTATGATATCAGTTCCTCAAGGCCTATTTATTAAGATCCTATTTGAAATAGCTTTATTTGAAAATCTACACTATACATAATAGTATAGCCATGCAATCTCCTCAGGTATCTAATAATTTAAATTGTTTAGTATTGGCATTTCTGATCAGTTTATGTAGTGTCCCAATAATATTACTAACAGTGATATTTCATTCTTTATATCATTTTTATTGTCAACTAAAATATGATACAAATACCTTAACTCAAAACCTGATTTCAGAAGGTGAAATATACTTAATGGTAAATAAGCTAGCAATAAGCTTAGACTGCTAATGGTGAATAAGTTAATGATAAGTGCAGTTTAGGATGTTATTTAGAAACTGACACTTACATTAGATTAAGGAGACAGTGTGTTTTTTTAGGTACTATAGTTGGTTTAATAGATAATGTGTCCATAGTAAAACCTCTCATAATTAAATAGACTCCCTCATAATTACACACTCCTACTTTGAGACAAAATATGAAGGAAAAATATACTTCACTAGTGTCTACCTGAAACCAACACCTTTTTTGAGCTCTATAGCCAGCAAATAGGAGAACACAATTTGTCTTAGAATTAGGGCAGGTTATAGTATACATATTTATACTTATATTAGTGAATTATATGCAAGACCTAAAGGAAATCGCTCTTCCAGCTAGTAGTATATAATGTAATATCTACCCTATGTAAACTAAAAAAAAATGCTTGTAAGAAAATAAAAAATAGTCAAAACTATTCAAACAAATAAACTTCAAATCAATCAGAGACCACTAGATGCTAATGTATAACATTTAGAACCTTGATAGCCATTGAGGTAGGTCTCTACTTGAGAAGCACAACATTGCATAATGTGCTATTCAGCAAATATTAGTATGCAAATGCATTAGTCTTACTTGGTAGGGAGAGACAAACTGAAGAAGGATGAATACTCTTTATCATTGTTAAAAGTTCTGGTAATATTGAAAGAGTAATATAAACCTTCTGAATTTCACTATAGAGAAATAATGAAAAGTTACAATTCATAGGAGCAACATATAATATCTGTATATCAAATGCTATGCAATCATAAGTAAAACAAGGATAAAAGCAGGAGCTGACAAGAAACTAACCAGTGTAAAGAAAACTAATAGTCTATAATTGAGGGAAAACTTTTTCATCATAATCAATCCAAGACCCTGATTGAAGTATCATTCTTTGCAACACCTTCACTAGTTTATAAGCATCCTATTCCCACTTGCTAAAACATTTTAACACCTCAGCTACACCAATATCAAGAGGGGAGAGGGCTAGAGTTCTTATGATAGCATTGAAATAACAATCTTCCCTATAGGTGTAGGATTTAATGTCTTTCCTAAAGGGAAGTCAGCATCAGGTATAGAGGTAAATTAAATGATAAAAACCTTTACACTACTATATATTTCACTGTAAGTAAACCATAATCTACCAGCTAAGACCAGATATCACTATTAAATTAACCTTCTTAAAAATTTGAACATACAAAGAGATCTGGATACTAGAGAAGAGGCAACCTACATAGGGTT
Organism: Phymatotrichopsis omnivora; assembly: GCA_016880775.1. Lineage (NCBI taxonomy): Eukaryota > Fungi > Ascomycota > Pezizomycetes > Pezizales > Rhizinaceae > Phymatotrichopsis > Phymatotrichopsis omnivora. Next base: position 10,047 of record JABYPW010001742.1, read on the forward strand.
TAGAAATTAAAAATAGGGAAGAGGAATACTAAGGATGAATACATAGAGAGTACAGCTTCATTAACCTACTATGTATGAACATGTTTGCTATCATTGAACTCTTTAATATGACTATAATAAGATATAGTCTTGACGATTCTTTAGAGATTGCACTTGGTGATAGCCTAAAATTTACAAGATATTAGCTATGAATATAAACACATAACAATGATATAAATATATTCTTAAATTGGTACAAAAAATTTATGAAAGAGCTATCTACCTCTAGTAATAGAGGATTGATAATATTAAGTTTCACTAACTTCTAAGGAAGAAACTAATTTCTAAAGGTAGGGTTCCTTATGTGAAGAATCTACAAGTGAATAAGATATTCTTCTAAAAACTCTATTACCTTCTATGCAATGATATTTTCAGTATAACATCTAGTAGATTTAAATAAAAACTTTGATTTAAAAGGGATTGCTTTAAACTATTCCTAGATTCTCAACTGAAATAAATAGGAGGGAGAGCAGTCAGAGAAGGAGAGACTTAATGTATTACTTATTAAACTGCCAAATATATAGTCACTACTAATACTATGTACAGAAGGAGGTATCAAATCCTAAGGACATGGTGAGTCATATTCATGTGAATAATGTTGACATAGCATAAAATAAAGCATACCTAGTTAACACAATAATTATTACACATTTTCTTTAGGGGATAGGGGACAGGATCTACATTCAACTCTAAATCTTTATAAATTGGTAAATGTAGATAATAAGTCATTAGGTTCCTAAATATATTAGCATAAAGAACTTAAAAAAATAGGATATAATTTTACCTGACTTTAATTATAATAAGAATTCGCATTCCCATTAATAATATTTAACTTCAACACTAGTACATTGAAGATATGTATCTTATTTCTAGTTCAGTGGGTAGGATTATACTTGGTATAGAACTAATTGTAAACTCAGTTTTTATCTAATTAGGAAGCCTAGGATCAAAGTGAAGTTAGTACTCCCCAGTCACCATGCCCCTACTAAAACTAATTCGAATAACCTATAGGTTGAATGTTACCAGACAAAAGTATTTGCAAAGACAGCTCACTAACAAAAAGGTATACAACCTTTGCACTTTGAAATTATAGTGATGTCACTTGACAGGGAAGAAACAAGGTAATATGGAAATAAATATCTAGATAGAAAAATAGGTACTGTTTGACATACCACTAGGTTCCTATACTTCTGCAAGAGAAGTTTAGCTATTTTTTTTTCACATCAGCATCATTGCTCTTATTGGATATTGATTCCAGTTAGGACAGCCACCTGCTTGACCATGCACCTATAAAGCTTATACTACTTGGTATAAGAATCTTGTAGTATATAATTTTTTTCCAAAAAATGCAAAACATCCTAATCACAGGAGGCATAATGAGAAAAATAGGAGAGGTTGCCTGGCATTATGGAAGTTGTGTCTTGAGTAATTTGTGTAGCATGCAGGGAGAGAGGTAGGGGGGACCAGGGGAAAATAAGCGGGATCAGCCATAACTAAGCTATGCCCTAAACTACCCCAGGAGGGGGACAATATGCTTATGCCACTCGCTTGGCGCATAACTTTGTAAAATGCCACACTTAAATGCCACACTCGACCTAGCCAAAAACATCTAGTCCCAGTCAAATTAGAATGAAAACAAATATTCTGATACTATTTCCAAAACAGAGATTTTTTTCTTTGATGCCACTCTCCTAAGCCAAAAAAGAATATAGTCCACATACATAGCGACCGTGGGGATTGAATAGCGATCGTGACTGCTTCTGAACGCAAACCATTTCTTGTTGCGTTCTCACGAAAAATTTCCCGTCGCGATCATCCAAAACAACATGTCCGCCATCGTTCTCAATTTTACGGATCTCCATATTGCACTGGAAGATGTGTTAAGAGAAGGTCTGCGCGACCACGCCCCGCACACCCTTACTATCAATGCGTACCGAGCGACCAGTTGATGTTTCGCAGCTTGCTGTTCATCCAGACGCTGCCGCGAGTACTGAAGCGATACCTTTTTTTATGCACGAGGCCGTCCTCAAGGTCGCCCCGTGAAGCACACGTGTGGAATGGGGTGTTGGTTTACGTCGCCAACCATTCCCAGCAGGCGGCGACACACCGGAACGTGCTCCTCAGCGTTGCAATCGGTGTGGTGAAGCTACTAGACACAATAGGCGAACATGTCGGGAACCTTAACTGTCTAGTCGTCATGTTGGGAGAATTATATATATCGCGATAGAGTTACTGTTGTTTTGCTACTTGTATTCTCGTTGCTTTGATTGGAGTTTTGTGATTTTTTTTTTTTTTCCCCAGTGTTCTAAGCGACAATCGGATTTGGACTATATTCTTTTTGGCTTAGTGGAGAGGCATTATGGAAAAATGGAAATAGTATCAGAATTATTTTTTTATTTTGATTGGACCGGGACTAGATGTTTTTGGCTAGATCGAGTGTGGCATTTTAACAAGTGTGGCATTTTACAAAGTTATGCGCCAAGCGAGTGGCATTATAAAGGTTTTCTCCACAAAAAAAATTTTTAATAGCAAAATAGCTGATTTTCCAACCTCGTAATTAGTAGAAGTATTTTGAACATTCGATATATTACAGGCAATGGACAAACCAGACCAGTCTGTATGCACAGGCCCGAACATTTGCCGCTTCCACTTAATCTTTTCAAACCATGAGGCAGCGTGTAAAAGTTGGAGGGAAAATTCTTGTTCAAAGAGACACTCACCATTATTTCGACGTTGCTGTTATCTATTTGCAATATTTCAAAACCATACAATGCTCTCGACAGAAACATCACTGAAATAACAATTTATATAGCAAAACAGCTTTCTAATGATTCCCCAACTGCTCTACAACCGGTTCTCACTAATGCCCAGAAACGGGCGGTCTTTGACTTAGTCGGCCACCAAAAATTGTATACTTTGCAGAATCATATCACGCTCGAAATTTCTAACTTTGCACCTGAGGGATGAAATGCTGGTTCAACCACCGCAATGCTTCTTGGTATACGGGCTTGGAATAAAAATACTTGGGCTAACCCGGTTACATACAGCCTTATCTTTCATCGCTACGTCGAACTGCCAATAGTTTCGCATGTTGGAAATGTTCATAGACGTTGCCAGACAACTAACGTATACCACCGGGAAGCTAGACATCACGGGGAAGTGAGACGACGCCGCGCAACAACAAAAAATTATATTTCCTTCACAACTACGTATCACATTATAGAGAGAGAAAAACTAGAAAAATAAGACCAGGCGAAAAATTCTACGTTGCTAGATTAGGGGATTTCTGAAAAATGGAAGAGTTATTTTGGGGAATAGGCGAAAAATACCGGTTTAAAACAACCCTCTTTTCCCTAGCCGTAACTCTTTGCCTACTTCCGAGAGTACAAAGACACCTGTAAGGACCGATCGGGTAGTCGTCGGTTTTGGTTCTCGGGGGAATTGAGGATCGGAGGAGGGTTGGATCGCTGGGGATATCTTGGTGACATTTGTGTAATTCTTGTCGCTCGTACCACACTACCACTCCCAACCAAGATATCAACTGCGAAATCGGGATTTGGAAACCGAATACGCTTTTGGGGGGTAATCAGTGCCTTTCTCGCTGGTTCCCTAGTAATTGCTATGTTTTTTTTTTTTTTTTTTTTTTGGCTATGACACACTTTTGCAACTTTTTTTTTTTTTTTTTTTTTTTTTTTTTCAAAAAAAAAAAAAAAAAAATTATTACAAGCAAGACTGGTTTTCGGGGTAAATTTTGCTAATTGTTTTGGCCAGCTCAATCAAGTGATTCATGCGATGGCGACATTGAAGCCACCAGTGACTCTGAT
>JABYPW010001743.1:0-13906 GCA_016880775.1 Phymatotrichopsis omnivora
TGACTAACGTATCGATCACTAATCCAATTCTTGCATAGCCTAGAAGAGTCCGGATCACGGAACAGGCAAAGATTAGCAATGTATGAGCAACGGATCGCCATGACCTCTGACGTGTCATGTCCTCTTGTGATGACTGGCTCGATCGGTCAGGCCGCCCGTTCCACAAGGGTGAATAAGTCCTTGCGCGATGTGCCGGTATTCCGATCACATGTTCCGGATGGGTATTGTGGCTAGTTTGTCAGACTGCGCCACTGCACCAGAGCCGTACTTATGTAAGACTAATAAGGCAGAGCCACACGAGTCAGGCAGGGCCTGGTAGCTGTGATGGGTATAACACTTACTGGGTGCATTCTGGGTACTAGTCTATCATCGCGCAAGTCCGTGGTACCTTGGAACTGTAACACATGCTATGAAAAAAGAATGAGGAAAGTATGAGAGAAAAAAGAAAGAGAAGAAAGGAAAAGAAAAGAAGAAAAAGAAAGGAAAAGAATATGAAAGAAAAAAGAAAAAGAAATCCAGCTATTGGGCCAGTTCCCAGCTTCCAGACTGCCTCCTTCTCTTGTCTTGCCAGTTCCTCCTCTTACAGCTATCACTACCTTCGGTGGTTCGGGTGGGGGGTCAGGCGGTCTTCCTAGGCCGTGTTCGGGTAACTTTTTCCACAAGTCCGCGTTTCCGTAGAGTAGTTCTTAGGTCAATTTTCCCTTGACAAGGGCTCTCCACTTTGTTGGTGTCTGGCACCAGGTGAGATAGTAGTCGACGCTTTGGGGTTGGCCGCAGAGGCAGATGTTCTGTTCTTTTTTGTAGGGGAGGAGGTTCGGTATGTATGCATGGCCAGTTCAGAATTGGAAGGCTCTGGAGGCTGCGTATTTATCAAGTATGATATAAGGGTCTCCTTTCTTTGGGATGGGTGGTTCTGCGAAGTCCTCGAACTCTTTCGAGAGTCGGGCTTTGGTTTTCGATTGGATGTGGACCCAATAGAAGTGACTTATCTTGTCCTCCCATGGTCGCTGATGTACAGACGGGGTGTCGCACTCAATTAAGAGCATATGACATAGTTGCGTAATACAGGAGCGATCTCGCTAAGTGCCGTCAGGTTAACCCTTCATACGGCCCTAACAGAAGCGACTTATATGATTTTCCCATTATTGTTATTTTACATCCCATTTCCTCCAGCAGGGCGTTTACACTTAACCCCAACAGAAGCAACTTATCTTGTCCTCCCATGGTCACTGATGTACTGACGGGGCATCGTACTCAATTAAGAGCATATGACATTGTCGTGTAATACAGGAGCAATCTTGCTAAGCACCGTCAGGGTAACCCTTCATACGGCCCCCAACAGAAGTGACTTATCTTGTCCTCCTATGGTCACTGATGTACGGACGGGGCGTCGCACTCAATTAAGAGCATATGATATAGTCGCATAACATAGGAGCGATATCGCTAAGTGCCGTCAGGGTAACCCTTCATACAGCCCCCAATAGAAGCGACTTTCTTTCTCTTCCCATTCAGTTATTTTACATCCTATAGCCCTGGCGGGGCATTTACACTCAATCAAGAGCAAGAACATAACTGAGACTACAGGATGATCCTCCGCCTACTCGTACCGGGAACCCACAGGAAAAGAAAGAAAGAAGGAAAAAAAAACGTAGACAACTACGTACAAAAGCCGACTGGGGAAAAACAATCGCTAGGTGAACCTTAAAGCAACGAAAGAAAAACCCCCTACACAGACCCCAACAGAAGCGACTTATATGATTTTCTCATTACTGTTATTTTACATCCCAATTTCCTCTAGCAGGGCATTTACACTTAATTAAAAGCAATAACATAACCAGAGAAAACAGGATGATCCTCTGCCTACTCGTACCGTGAAAGAAAGAGCGAAAAAATGTGAAAGAAAAAAGGAGAAAGAAAAAAGAAAAAAGAAAAAAGAAAAAAGAAAAGCAAAGCGCAAAAACCTGCCGTGTATTCTAGCCATAAACAGATCTCTCCTAGCCTTCCAACGCTTCCACCTCTTGTTCGTTCTCGCTAGATCCTCCTCTTACAGCTATCACTACCTTCGGGGGTTCTGGGGGGGGGTCAGGTGGTCTTCCAAGGCCGTGTTCGACTAGTTTGGTCCAGAGGTCGGTGTTCTTGTACAGTAGGTCTTCGATTGTGTTTTTTCAGATGAGGTTTCTCTAGGCGGTGTGAGATGTGCATTTGATGAGGTAGTGTTTGACGGACTGTTCCTGACTGCAGATGCATATGTTCTGTGTCCAGTTATAGTGGAGTAGGTTGGGGATGTAGGCATGTCCGGTTCGGAACTGGTAAGCTCTCGATGCCACGTACTTGTCGAGGGTACTATAGGGGTCGTTTGTCGGGACGGGTTTTCCTGCGAAGTCTTCGAACAATTTCTGCAGTCTCACTTTAGTTTTTGTTTGAATGTTGCTTTTGGTGATGAGTCTTCGCTTTTCCACGCTGGCTCCTTTTTTGTTTTTTGGCTCAGGTTTCTTCGATTTAGCTTTGGCGACCTGGTCTGCTTTTTCATTTCCTGGTATTCCGTCATAGGCTGGTATCCATGCCAGGGAGGTCGTCATACCCTAGTTTGCTAGTTCGAGGTTGAGGTTGAAGATTTTTGCCACAATGTACAGGGTGGGACTTAGGTAGGGGTTGGTGGTGGCTGTAAGCGCTGCTTGGTTGTCTGTGTACACTTTGACTGAGGTGAAGTTCTTTTTGCTTTTTAGTTTCAGGGCCAGTGCGAGGGCTTCGAGGATTACGTCCAACTCTCCATTGAATATGTGTATCCCACTTCCGAGTGTTTTTGATTTGCCTCCGATCTGTTTATTGTTTAGGTACACCACTACTGCATTCCTAACTTGGCTATTTTTCCCCACTTGCGAGGCGTCCATGTACAGCGTGAGCTATTCTGGGGGGTAGGCTTTGGGGTACTCCTCGATCACTTTTTCTTTGCTTTCTAGCAAGGGATCTAGCCTTGGTTTGCCTCTTGGGCTGATATGCCATGGTTTTGTCAGGGGGGGGAGTTGGTAGGATGAGAGGGTGTTTATTCCTAGGTCTTCTTTGATTGTGTAGATCATTACGTCTAGCTGCAGCATTCTCTTCCTGTAGTGTTGTCCCTCGGGTTCGACTTTCCATGTTAGCACTTTTGGGGACTTTGCTCTGTTTTTGTTTCTTCCAGGCATAGGCGGCAGCCTTGTGTAGTTAGGGTGTTCAGGTCCTAGGGTGAGCAGCCTTGCTCCGTAGTTGGCTTGGTACCTTATGATTTGGAGTCAGGTGGGCCATATGTTTGCTTCCGTCATTGCCTTGCGGTTGTTGGTACTCCTGAACATCCCGCATGCCCATTTGGTTGCTGAAGCTATTGTGCTGTCTAGGGTTTTGTAGGCTTTTTCGGTGATGTTGTATGGGTGAAAAGTGTCTGCTCCGTACAATAAGGAGGGGAGTACGACTGCTCTGACTAGTTTTAGGGCCATGGCGGGGTTTAGTCCTTTTCCTCCTGAGGATAGATATGAGATCCTGGCTGTGTCCACTTGCACGCTCTGGGTCCTGTATTGGCAGTGCGCCAAAATGCTCTCTTTTTGGTTGAGGACGATTCCTAGGTACTTGACCTTTTCCTGGTGTTTGAAGATTTTGCCTTGGATTTCGATGTTGGGCTTAGTGTCTTACTGTCCTCGACTAACATGTTGTAGCTCTGTTTTTCCCTCCGATAGTAATAGCTTTAGTTTGTCTAGTGTCCTTTGCAAGTCTCCCTTGCAGTGGTCTTCCAGTTTTCTGATATTCTCTTCGTAGCTGTCACTTTCTACCATGATACATAGGTCATCTACATACATGTATAGTTTTACCGCCCCGCTGTCTCTTGTCAGTTGTGCAATGTATATATTGAAGAAGAGGGGGGAAATTAGGGATCCCTGCAGGACTCCTGTTTTTATCGATCTGAATGCAGATTTGGTTCCTCTGTCTAAGAAGGCGAGTTGTCGGTTGGCTAGGAAGGAGGTGACCCAGTGGCGGATGTACTTCGGGGTATCATTCTCTTCCAGTATCTTTAGGAGCTTTTCGATGTTGACTCAGTCGAATCCTTTTTCTATGTCCATGAACAGGATGGTGACCTTTTTTCCCATGTTCTTGGCGTCTCTGATGTCGTGTTTCAGGGCGTTCACTGCGTCTATTGTTGAGCGACCAGGGAGGGCTCTGTACTGGTTTTTTGTTATCATTTAGTGGTCGATTGCGTGTTTGGATAGCCTTATGGCTACTATTTTTTCTAGGATTTTTACGAGGGTGTCGATGAGGAAGATGCATCTGTATGCGTTTGGGTCCGAGTAGCTGAGTTTCTTTGGTTTTGGGATTGCTATGCCCAGTGTTCTTTTGAAGCTGGCTGGGTGCACTCTGTGTTTTAGTAGGGGGTTGAGGAGCTTCGGGAGGATGGTGTCATTTGCTTCTTGGAGGTTCTTCCAGAGGTTGTATTGTATTTCGTCCAGTCCTGGCGCAGTTGTGCTGGACGTGTTCCTTAGGGCGTACTTGATTTCCTCGGGCGAGATGTCCTCTGTGTCGTCGGGGGTTTTCAGGGGGGGGAGAAGGGGGTCCCCTGCTTCTTCCGGGAAGTAGTGATCTATTAGGGCTTAGGCTTTCTGGTCGGGGGTTTCTGCTCCATTGATGGGAGGGAGGGGGTAGTCTCTGGCTGGTTGTGTACACTGCAGCACTGTCCAGAGGTCTTTGAGGTTAGCTTCCTGGAGGAACTTGTTCCAGTGGTCTTTTTTAGTGCTGTGGACAAGTTTTCTGAACTCTTTTTTGCTGGTATGGTAGTTTTCTTGGGCCCTTTCAGAGTTTCGGTTCTTTTATGCTTCGTACCTAGCACGTGTCATCTTCTTTTTGGACTTGTCTAGGTCGTTGTTCCACCATGCTTTCGACTTGCTAGTGATGGTTCTCATGGGGAGTGCTTTGTTCCTTTTCGCACAGTTGATTAGGTCATTCTTGTTGTTTTCTAGCCAGGTGTCGGGGTTGTTGATGTCGAAGGGAGTTGGTTCCCAGTTTTTTAGGTTTTCTTTTACTTTTTCCCAGTCTGCTTTGGCATAGTCTATTGTGACCTTTTTGTGCTGCATTCCATTTGGCTTGGAGAGGGTGATCGCTATGACCTCGTGGTTGCTGTTGGTTAGATGGTCATCTGGGTAGATTTGGCAGTCGGCATTCCATTCTGTGGCTATTGGTGATAGGAGGGCGAGGTCGATTGTGGTATCTCTTTGGTTTTGTTTCAGGTTTCCGAGTCTTATGGGCTGGTCAGGTTCATTGAGCAGGTAGTATCCTACTTCTGTGGCTTTTTCTACCATGGGTTCTGCTCTTTCTGTCTCATGTAGGTCTGTTGCTCCCCACTATGGGTGGTGGAGGTTGAGGTCTCCTAGGACTAAGTTTTTGTTGTTGGTAAAAATTTGACTACAGTTTTGGTTTTCTTTTTTAGTGGCCGGAGGCCGGTATACGTTGGTGATGTCTATGTAGTTGTGCTTATTGACAAAGAGCCTTACTATCTGTTTGTCTCCTTCTCTATTTCTGATGGGGAAGGGGCTTAGTGCCGAGGTTTTGCTGACATAGAGGGCTACCCTCGACCTCGTCTTGTTGCTGGGGTAGAATCTGTAGAAGCTGTTGTGCGACAAAGGTACGTTGCTAAATGTGGGTGGTTCTTGGATGGCGACCATGTTTGCCTTGTTGGTTATTGCTGAGTTCATGAGGGATTGGAAGTTGCTTTGTGAGTGATTGCAGTTATGTTGTAAGATTTTAAAGACTGGATGTGGGTCTAAGCCCTACTGTATTTTTTCTTCTTGATTCTGCATTTATAATTCAGGGTGCATTTCTGTTTCCATAATGATCTGGTCCATCCATGCTGCTCTCTTTCCTTCTAATTCTCTGGTGTAAAGGTCCTTTGCTACTTTTGCGTCTGGGCAGGACAGGTCAGTGGCTTTGTGGTTTCCTTTGCAATTTATGCAGATGAGGCCGTTGTGTTCACATGGTCCGTTGAATTTGCATAGGGGGCAGATGTGGTTCTTGGTGTTGTGGTGTGGGAAGGCACCGTGCATGTTTCTACAGATATTGCATCCTTCTTTTTCTTCCTTGCACATGGCGCTGACATGTCCGAGTTTGAAGCATCTGAAGCATACTGATGAGGAGTTCGCTCTCTATGATTTGGCCACTTTGGAGGTTTTGTTGAAAAGAACTACTTGCTTGCCTAGTTTCGCGACCTGGTCTTCAGTGATTCAGATTGCTATTCCTGCATATGCTCTACCAGATGGGTTTTTCTTTCAGTCTTTTAAGTTTTTGATCTACCTTGCTACTGCGATTTCTATGTCTGCGACGTAGAAGAGTTTCTCGGCTAGTTTGTTGACTGGGATTTCTCCTAGGGGCGCTGTGGGGACTGAGTGGATAATGACTTCAGTGAACATTGTTGCTACTCTGAATCCGTCTCTTTCCACCTCAGGGTTAGTTGTGACCTTTGTTACGTAGTTGAGGGTGTCTATGTATGGGACCAAGGTCCTGGCGACAAGTGTAGGGGGGTTGGTGATTATGATTGTTAACTTGTGTTTGACTCTGACTGTAAGACTTCTGAGTTCAGTGGGGGCTCCTTTTTCAGCCAGGGCTTTGATGTAGGCTTCTCTGAGTTTTTCGGGGTTGGCTCTGGCGATCTCCGGGTGGACCACTCCTGTTGTAGGGGAGTGGAGTTCTCTTCTTGCTACTGGGTATGTTTTGGTTTTTTGGGTTTTGTTTTTGTTTTGGTTTTGGTTTTGGTTAGGGTTTGCAGGGGGGGTGTTGCTTCCTTCTGCTGCTCTCTGGGCCCATGTTTTTTGTGTTTGGTTTGTGGTTGGGCGGTTTGATGGGCCTGCTTCTGGGGACGGGCTCTTGGTGGACTTTAGGGTTTTTTGGGTTTCCATGTGGGATCCGGTTAGCTGGGGTGTCGATTTTTTAATGCTTTGGGATTGGTTTTGTTGTTGTAGGATAGGTATTGCTGGGGGGGTAGTGGTGCTAAATATGCTGTGCACCGTGGCTTTTAGATATCTGATCTCGTTTGATTGGTCACAGAGTTGTTGGTTGATTTATCTGATTTCTTGGTTTAGGTCATGTCGTTCTGAGTGCATGTCGTCCAGTTTTCTCCAGATGTGGTTTAGGGCTTGGGCCATGCTGCTGAATGCCTCTACGTTGAGGAAGACCCTTTTGTCTTTGTTGTTGATTAGTTGTTGGAAAGTTCTGCCTTGGTTGTCTGGCATCATACTCACTAGTTCATATCTTAGGTGCAGTGGGATTGGTGAGAAGGTTTCTCTTGGTGTCGTTTGGGCTCTTCTTTTTCCCTTATTAGGGATTGGTTTCGTAGTCTTGTCTGACTCTGTGTCCGAATTGTCATCTACATGCATGGATCGGTTGGAGTTAGGGAGGGAGGGCAGGGAAAGGTTTGAGAGGGATCTACTCCTGGATCCTTTGAAGGTTGGGTAGCTGTCGCTTGGTTGTGCGCTTGGTGGGGTGGGATTCCTGTTGACCTCGAAGTCTATATCATCCTACGATGGTCTGTATGGGGAAAGGTTGAGGATAGCCTCGGCCATGTTCTGGTGTTGGGGGGTTAGGGAGTATGGGGTTAGGTTGAGCGCTGCCTTAGCCATGCTGTAGTATGGCTGGTTGTCTTCGTATCCCTGGGCTCTGATGGAGGTGTGCCCGGAGGATGTAGTCTGGGTCGTGTTCGGGGTTTGGATGGGGAGGGGGTTTTCTTCGGCCATCTGTAGGTGTGGAACGTCTTGTTTAGTGAGCCTGTGGTCGATGTTCCATTCGTCTTGTTGGGCAATGTGCTCTTGGTTGAAGGGGCGGGGGCTTTGAAATTCTGGGTTTGGGGTGACTGCACTTTGCGCTTCCAAAAGGGTTGGTTGGGATAAAGGTAATCTGGTGCGAATGGGGTGGTTGAGAATGGCAGGGTTGAGGGGGGGCAGGTTCTCGGATCTTTAGGATAGGTTGGTAGAGGATGTCTCTCCACTGGAGATGAGAATGGGGTTTTGTTGGGACATTTTGGTTTCTTTCCGTCCGTGGTTTTTTGCGCCTATTGTTCACCTCGGCCTGTGAGCACTGCTCCAACCTCTATCCAAGGGCCAGGGGGTGATTGAATAGTGCATTTGATGCCACGGGAGTGTGGTTGAGTTTTTTGTTGACTATCGTGAAGGTAGGCAAAGTCTTCGTAATAGCCGACTATGTAATGTAGGGGGGGGGAAGGAAAGTGCAAGAGGCCTGCCAAACAGAAGCGACTTTCTTTATATTCCTATTCGGTTATTTTACATCCCAACAGAAGCGACTTATCTTGTCCTCCCACGGTCACTGATCCTAACAGAAGTAACTTATATGAGATTCCCATTAAGTTATTTTACATCCTATACCCCCCAGAGGGGTGTTTACACTCAACCAAGAGCAAGAACATAACCAGAGAGTACAGGATTATCCTCCACCTACTTGTACCGGGAACCTGAAAAGAAAGAAGAAAAGAAATGCAGAAAACTACGTATAAAAGGCGATCAAGCAAAAACAATCGCTAGGTGAACCTTAAAGCAATAAAAGAAAAACCCCCTACACAGACTACGCGACTGAGCAAAAAATAAAAGAGAAGAGAGAAAGAGAAATGCGCAAACTCCTTCGCACTTTACTAACGCAGAAAAACACTATTTACATGTGAAAAGTGAAAACAAGGTAGGAAAGAAGAAACTATACTCCCCCCATAGTGGAGGACTTATCCTTTCTGTTAGACTCGGCGAGCTTAGCCTGGATCATCGTCATACAGATCGGATCGTTCGCTTTGTGGGGGCCAGCGCAATTCACACATCAGAGGATGGTGTTCTCGCAGGCGAAACCTTTCAGTTGTTTGTAGTCAGCGACACCGTAGGTATGTTCTAAGATGGTGTAGGGGCCAGCGCAAAGTCGGCAGCAAGGAGGGGACTGGCAGTTCTGGACCGGGTGTCCAAACTTCGAGCAGCGAGAGCATTGGGTGTCGGCGCCGAAAGGAATGTACTTGACGGTGCGACGGGTTTTGTTGAGGATGGTGAGACCCTTAAGAATACGGGCCTCATTGTTGTTGTCGATAACAGTAATCACGAGTGAGCTGTGATTCTGTTTGTTGATTTTGGAGCTGGATGTCAGCCAGCGCGGGGTCATGGCAAGGGTAATACCGGAGTTGTAGCACTCAATCTCTTGACGGAGTCGTGACATCTGTCCTACAGTGTTCAGGTCAGTAGCAGTCGGGATGGCATGGATAATGTACTTCTTCCATGTGTGGTTGCGGTTATTTCCTTTGACTTCCGCAAACTCACCAACAGCTTTGGTGATGACGGGACGGTAGGCAAGGACAGCGGCGGCGGTAACTGTTTCCATAGTGGTGAGAACAAGTGTGGTGGGGTTGTTGTTCCGGCATCTCTGGATGCATAGGAAAGAGGGGGCTTTGGCTTTGTCCAGGGTTGAGTTAACTCGGTCACGGATTTGAATGTGTGCGTCTTCGCCGGAGGCCGATGGATCTTTGATATTGACAATGATTTCACGGTTGCGGCGGGTAGGGTACTGTGGGAGGGGAAGTGGGGTAGTTAGGAGGAGGTCCTTCTAGGTGACCAGACCACCCTTCTTCTTCTGTTTTTTAGAGATGACTTAGGCCTAAGTCTAGGTATCTTGGGCTTGTTGTGGGGCGTGGAGGGAGGTAGAGGTGGTGGCGATTGAACGAAGTTTCCTAAGATCTTTCGCAGTCGCTTTTTGTTGCTTTTAGATATCCTTGAGGGACTCCAGGACTTTGGGTAGGGTAGGCGGGGCCTCAGTGGCAGGCACTGGGGTCTCTGTTGTGGGCGGGGGCGGTCGCGATTCCAGGGCGGCGACTCGGTTGGTGAGGTTGGCCTGGCCGGCGATGATGGTGTCGAGTTTTGTGTGGATGATGTCCAGTGATAGCTTGATTTTAGGGAGGTCGCTTGCAAAGAAACTGATTAGCCAACAGAAGCGACTTTACTTTTATCCCCTTTTTTGTTATTTTATATCCCATACCCCCAGCGGGGCGTATACACTCAATCAAGAGCAAGAACATAGCTGAAGAGTACAGGATGATCCTCCGCTCTGGCCACGCGCCTTACAAAAGACAGAAAAATCCTCCACGCCTGCCACTGTGCATTACCTATCCTGAAAACAAAGGAAATCCTCCCCGGCTCCCGCTCGCAACCTTTCCCTATGCTTGCGATGGTCGCATCCGTTGTATGGTCAGTCAGAAATGGGGTGCGAATGCTCTGGGGGGCCTAGGCACCCCTCCTAGGGGCTCTGAGAGTGTTGCAGTTTGTGGGGGTGAGCATCCGGGGTGCTTGGTCATTAAGCGAGGTGAGCAGTTTTATGGTCGCTTCGTACTCAGGAAGCATGTGAAGGCGGGGTAGGACACCGCTGTGTCCTTCGCTAGAGGGGGGTGATCGGAGGTTCCCTAAGCGAGCCTGGAGCAACAGTATGATCCTGTGTCACAACCTCCAGAGCTGACCAATCTTGGGAGTCTACTCGCCCGCTCGCTTAACACAGTCAGGCCTCAGACTAACGTTGACGTGATCGATGATGTATTTCGGGTATCGTCACGAGAGAATTGTCTCATTTAGCGCTATAGCGCATGGTCGGAAAGGTGTGAAAAACTCAAAAAGAGAGAGACCAGCCCAATATGCAGGCTTTGACGAGGAGGATCTTCACCCCAAGGTAGGGGGGGGGTTGAGATTCTTGAGAGTCCTGAGCCAACAGAAGCGACCTTTCTTTTATTCCCTTTTAAGTTATTTTATATCCCATACCCCTAGTAGGGCGTATACACTCAATCAACAGCAAGAACATAGCTAAAGAGTACAGGATGATCCTCCGCTCCGGCCGCGCGCCTTACAAAAGACAGAAAAATCCTCCACGCCTACCGCCGTGCATTACCCGTCCTAAAAACAAAGGAAATCCTCTGCAGCTTCCGCTCGCAACTTTTCCCGAGGCTTGCGACAGTCACATCCGTGGTCCGGTGGGCTGGAAATGGGGTGTGAATGCTCCAGGGGGCCTGTGCACCCCTCCTATGGGCTCTGAGAGCATCGCAGTTTATCAGGGCGAGCACCCAGGGTGCTCAGTCATTAAGCGAGGTAAGCAGTTTTACGGTCCCTTCGTGCTTAGGAAGTATGTGAAGGTGGGGTAGGACACCGCTGTGTCCTTCGTTGGCGTGGGGTGATCAGAGGTTTGCTAAGTGAGCCTGGAGTGACAGTACGATCCTGTGTCGCAACCTCCAGAGGAGACCGATCGTGGGAGTCTGTTCGCCCACTCGCTTAACATGGTAGGGCCTCAGACGAACGTACACATGATCGACGATGTATCTCAGGTATCGTCGCGAGAGAAGTGTCTTGCTGAGCCGTGGTTTACATGGTCAGGAAGGTGTAGAGGTTCTGGAGCATCTGAAAAGAGATCATCATTTACTGCAAGACAGAAGAGACCAGCCCAGGTGCGGGCTAACGAGGAGGATCTTCACCCCAAGGTAGGGGGAGTGGTCGAGATTCTTGAGAGTCCCGCCAACAGAAGTGACCTATCTGATTTTCCCATTTTTGTTATTTTACATCCCATACCCCAAGCGGGGCGTTTACACTCAATCAAGAGCAAGAACATAACTAAGGGTACAGGATGATCCTCCACTCCGGCCGCTCGCCTTACAAAAGACAGTATTTTTACAAAAGAAATCCTCCGCTCCTGCCGTACGTATTACCGTTTAAACAAAAGAAATCCTCCGCCTCCACTGACCGTAAACCTGACCGACAGATACGACAATAGGCTTAGTTGAAATCGGTGTCCGAATACTGTTAACCTGAAGACCACAAGGTTAAATCGCTGATTACCCTCCTCGGGACTACCATTTGAATCATCCGGTCGCTTATCCCAGAAATGGGACGGTCGCTCACTGTGACCATAGGAAAGAAGGGCCGGATGCTGCTGCATCCTTGGTTGCTAGGGTGCGATACTCCGGAAGGCCTGAACTCCTCTCCTAGGAGCTCTGAGAGCATCGCGGGGGATGGGCGCCCTAGGCACCTGACCTAGAGCGGGGTGGGCAGTTTTGCGGCTGCTTCTTACCCAGGAAGCATGTGAAAGTGGGGTAGGACACCGCTGTGTCCTCAGCGAGGGTAGGGGGGTATGGGAGATATTGTGAACAACCGTCTATGAGGTATACAGTACAGTTGCGAATAGGGCGAGTGGCACTGAGGGGGACTCTCAACCCGTCAACAGTGACTACCGTTCATAACCTACAGGGCGCTGTATCGCACTGTCCAGTTGTTCACTTGTGGGGGCGCGACCATTGTTGTGGCTTTTGGGAATAGGGACGATGATGTATCTCAAAGACCATCGCAAGAGAGGATCTCGCCAGGCGAGGAGGTTCTTCACCCCAAGGTGGGGGGGGGGTCAAGATTCTTGAGAAGCCTGGCCAACAGAAGTGACCTTTACTTGTCCTCCCTCGGTTTCACTGATGTACAGATGGGGTGTCACACTCAATTAAGAGCATATGACATAGTAGCATAACACAGGAGCGATCTCGCTACGTGCTGTCAGGGTAACCCTTCATACGGCCGCCAACAGAAGCAACTTATTTTATTCCCTTTCAAGTTATTTTACATCCCATACCCCCTAGGCTGGAGTGCACACTCAATCAAGAGCAAAGACATAACTGGGTAGTACAGGATGATCCTCCGCTCTGGCCATTCGCCTTAGAAAAGACAGTAATTTTACAAAGGAAATCCTCTGCTCCTGCCATTCACATTACCCTCTAAACAAAAGATATCTTCCTCCTCCACCAACCGTAAACCTGACCGACAGACACGATAACAGGCTTGGTGGAAATCGGTGTCCGAATACTGTTAACCCGAAGACCGCAAGGTACCAACAGAAGCGACCTTTCTTTTATTCCGTTTTATGTTATTTTACATCCTATACCGCCAGTGGGGCGTTTACACGTAACCAAGAGCAAGAACATCACTAAGGGTACAGGATGATCCTCTGTTCCGGCGGCTCGCCTTACAAAAGATAGTAGATTTACAAAGGAAATCCTCCACTCCTGCCGCTCGTATTACCCTTTGAACAAAAGAAATCCTCTGCCTCCACTGACTATAAACCCCACCGACAGACATGACAACAGGCTTGGTGGAAATCGGTGTCTGAATACTGTTAACCCGAAGACCGCAAGGTTAAATCGCTGATTACCCTCCTCGGGACTACCGTTTGAATTGTCCGGTCGCTTATCGCAGGAATAGGGCGGTCGCTCGCTGCGACCGTATGAAAGAAGGGCCGGATGCCGCTGCATCCTCGGTTGCTAGGGTGCGATGCTCCAGAAGGCCTGAACACCTCTCCTAGGAGCTCTGAGAGTGTCACGGGGGATGGGCACCCCAGGCGCCCGACGCGAAGTGGGGTTGGCAGTTTTACGGTCGTTTCTTGCCCAGGAAGCATGTGAAAGTGGGGTAGGACACTGCTGTGTCCTAAGCGAGGGTGGGGGGTGTGGGAGATATCGTGAACAACCGTCTACGCGGTATACAGTACGGTCGCGAATAAGGCGAGTGGCACTGAGGGGGACTCTCAACCTGTCAACAGTGACTACTGTTCGCAACTTACAGGCTGCTGTATCGCGCTGTCAAGTTGTTTACTTGTGGGGGCGCGACCGCTGTCGTGGCTTTTTAGGATTGGTGACGACGATGTATCTTAAAGACCATTGCGAGAGAGGATCTCGCTAAGCAAGGAGGTTCTTCACCCCAAGGTGGGGGGGAGGGTCGAGATTCTTTAGAAGCCTGTGCCAACAGAAGCGACTTATCTTGTCCTCCCTCGGATCACTGATGTACGGACGGGGCGTCGCACTCAATTAAGAGCATATGACATAGTCACGTAATACAGGAGCGATCTCGCT
>JABYPW010001744.1:0-13890 GCA_016880775.1 Phymatotrichopsis omnivora
TGGTTTATTGGAAGGAGAGAGGGTTTTTTTTTTTTTTTTTTTTTATTTTTTTTCCTTTCCCGCTTTGGGACTGTGCTAGCTGGCATGGGCACTGCTGTAGCTGGGAAAAGTTACATCTGGAGTCTGGCCAACCTAGGCTGATTCGTAGATGCTTGCACGCCGTATTGGAGAAGTCATATGAGCTATCATTATCAGAAATTTTTTTGCCGGATTGCCCATGGGGCTGCGACATCTGTTTCATTAATATTTCCATTTTTGAAATCTTTAACCCATGCCAAAATTCACCGCCGGAGCTTTCTTGCTGCTGGCAGGAGTTTTGTGACACTTACCTTGCTGACAAGCAAGCAATACTTTAAAGTTTCTCCGACTCTCACAATTTGCCTTGTCAAAAAATCGGACGCTTGTCTTTTACTGAGCGAGAGAACTAATCAACTCGCATGCCATGACCCAGGCCAGTCACTCGCTGCGCAGTAGATTAAGAGTAGGGTATGTACATGAAAGGGTATATTGCACTGGCCTGACAATTGACAATCTTGTTGTGTCGTGTACATACTTGATCTTAGTCTAGCATGGACTGCGGCTCCGACCCAGAGCTGCCGGTCAAGTCGGGTCGTCAGACATCGGCAAATTACCGCGCCTAGCCTGCGAAAAGCCCAACCTGGATGACGGCGACATTCACCAAGGACAAATGAACGTTGAGTAGGCCAAATTGTGGGTATCGGAAAGCACCTTTAAGGGCTTTGGTTTAACGATGAAGGTTTTATCTGAGTGAACTATGCATGCATGCGGTACCTTGGGAGGTACTTGGAAGTCATTTCCGGCTCGATCTGATAGCGATTGTGAGGGGAAGAAACCTTGGGGGTGTGTTTATTTTCGTCAAGTGAGAAAGCCAAGAGATGGAAGTTTGTATGCGGAAGATTAAGCGCGATACTCGAGTAAGCATGTAAAATCTACTATACTTACATATATTTGAGTTGCGGAGCATGTATGCGCAATTATTTCTCAGGACATGAAGAAATACGGTTTCGAACTTGACCCGTGCTGCCGCCAACAGATTCCTCGCTTTTCCCGCGAGGCCGGTTTCGAATTCCGAAAAGTAAAGCGGAACCGAAAAGCGAAAGTGAAGATTGGGTGGGGGGGGGAAAGTTCTCAATTGTGAGCGTTGGAGAGTATATCTGATTAGATTTCTATTCATTTTTCCTTGCTCTGGAACAAGCTCACCTTGTACCACGCTCACAATGAGAAGGTTTGCGGGGTTCAACCTCTGATCTTTCCCGAAATGGCAATTTACCCAGGCACAACTTCAACCTCTTCCACCAACAACGCGCGCGATCTGCACGATCGCTTTTGAGCACATTTGCGCTATCTTGCCTTATTTGCGAAGGCGTTGCGGTTTCGGATCCTCGAGCTTTGCTACTGCACATGCGTGTGACGGGATTAAGAAAGCGGGAGCATCCGGGAATGAAGCAAAGATTCCCACATTTGCTGCAGCTCTGGGAGACTTTTCTGAGAGGTCTCTAACCCCAGCCTTTACCAGGTCACTCCGATTCGCAAAGAAACGCGATACACTACTCACGCAGACTTTTACCTTTCACCGACGAAGGTCATCTTTTGGGGTGTGGTGAGGGGTGATATGGATTCAACGATGGAGGCTAACCGGAGCGAGTAGATATTCGCTGTTTCAGCTCAACCCACAGCTTTCCCAGGCTGCTAACCTGGTGCAACGGATATCCAGGCAAATGAGAACGAGTAGAGCAGTGCCTTGTGATTGAGGGAGTTCTCACAATTGCCTGCATGAATGGTAAGACATGTAGAGTACTGTACTTTACTTAGTACTCTACATGTACTTTGTACATTGCTTGTATGGAACTTGGCGTTCCAATATCTTTGCAAGTATCGATAAATACATGCAACGAGCAGTCTCGATTTCAACCGTGTATATGAATACATGAAACGCTGGCATGCATAAAAATTACAAAGAGCACTTGCCTACTTTTTGCAAAGCGTGTGCACCTTGGGAGATATGTGATGAAAGCAGCAAACTTCCCACCTCCAATGCCTCTTTTACGTAGATTCGCAGCGAACGAGATCTCTACGAAGCTCTCTCTTTGCTCGTCCTCTACTGGTGAAAGCCTATGAGCCGTACGGAGCATTGTCGCCATGATGCATGTGAGCAAGGGATAAACAAGCTGTTACTCTCGAGCAAAACTAATCCCTAGTACTAGAGGGATCCGGCAACTTTCCTACAGGCTATTTCCACAGCAACGAGCTGCCAAGGAGTGGGTCATTGTGGCTAGGTACGCTAAAAGTCTTGCCAGAGCCTGCGGGATTTCTGAATGCACAGTTAGCAACAGGATTTCTTAGCGTCTCCTGTTAAATTGTGAACAAAGCTAAAACGAAGTAAACAACCCATTTCGGCAGCAACTAAGATCAAAGGAGTATGAACGAGACACAATCAACGCAAACATACGGTTACATACCAGTTTTTTCCTGCTAGTCTCCCGCGATCCCCTGCGAATTGCTCCGCTAAAGTCTTGCCAGATACACGAAGCTGCCGGGTCAACTTTTTTGAAAACTTCAAAAAGTCCTGTTACACCGTCAGCCACGGCGAGAGGACCCACTTTAACCTGCCAGAATTTGAGTTGCCGGATCCCTCTAGTCCAGACGGAATCTACGTGCGCATACATATACCCCCAACATACATATGCATACATATATACATACATACATCTCTGGGGTTCCGTGACTGGCAGCCACCCGGCCCCCTCAGCGCCAGCAGAGTTTCGTTAGCGTTATATGTCCGTGCACACGCCATTAAGGACATTCCTTTCAGCCTGGTGGACACTCCTGCACACAACAGCTCTAAAGTTGGCCAAGAGCTTCCTTTACTGACCCTTTCCTCTCATCGAAATATTTCATCCCAAATCCTGCCTTCACCATCATCCGTCCTCTGGAGGCCCTCAATTTGGAGAGGAAACTTTTCGAAAAACGAATCTTCGCTACTCAAATTGGTTGTAAAACTCGCTATCGATAATACCACCTCCCCCAGTTCACAATGGCTACCGTAGAACCTACGGCTGCAGCGGAAGATCAGCAACTTTGTGAGTATTTGTTTCTAGATTCTTATCAATGATCGTGCACTCACCTGATAAAATTCGAATTGCAAGCTGCCGACACCGATGTCGAGAGTTCGATGCCCGACCTCCGCAGGCCAGCCAGCATCACTATGATGCCTCCAAGAGAGAAACTAAATTCTGGTTTGTTTATTTCCACCGTCTTGATTCTGTCCAGCTCATCCCATCGAATCCTTGCTAAAAAAAACCTACAAGCCAATCAATTAGCTATTCCAAACAGTCGCAATTCCAGCTCCATTGGCTTTTACAGCAAAGACTTCCAAGTCGAACGAATCATCACATTACAAGATCTAATTGTCGACATAACAACCGCTCTCGTTGGGAATGGGTTCCCATCTCACCGCCTTGAGGTCGTCGTTACTTCTCTCGGGGAAGCTCTGGGCATACCAACAGTTGTTATTTTCCTGAACACCTATTGTATGCTCCAATTTCCACCAGTCAACAGGCGGGGACCTCCGGCAGTTTACCCCATATCGAAGCGGGGCTCGATGAACTTTACCAAACTACCGGAGTTGTTTGTCCTCGTCAAGCGGGTAGTCAGAAACCCTGCTAATGTCGATGTAACAAAGATATCGGAAGAATTGGAACGAATTGCGGGAATGAAGAACTTTTTCAGTGAGATTGCAATAGCGATTTCGTACGTATTTGCTGCCGGGACCAGTGCCATCATGTTTTTTGATGGTAATTGGGCTGATGCTGGGATGTCTGCTGTGTTGGCTATCATTCCAGCCAGTTTGTTATTGGTAGCTAATCGATTTAGTGTATTATGGGTGAGTACTTTCTAAACAATTTCTGGTTTGAACGAAAACTGCATTTGAATTTTTTATTTATTTATTTACTTGCAGAGTTTTGGCACTTGCTAACGGCTCAAAGTGGAGTTACGAATGTATCACTTGCTTTTTGGTGTCTCTTATCGCTGCATATCTCAAGGACTACTTCTGCTATACTACCCTGATCCTCTCGGCTCCCGTCACGTTGCTCCCCGGCTACACGGTCTCCGTATCCGTTGTAGAAATCATGACCAAGAACATTATTGCTGGATGCATACGACTAGTTTACACAGTTGTGTACCTCACTTGCATGGTATTAGGCTTTACTCTCGCACCTATTCTTATCAATGCCCCGTCGGATGAGAGCGGAATTGGATTCGAACGTTATCCTATAGACATGGATAAGATGTGCTCTGCAGAGAGCGGCATCGTGGTTAACAGGCTGTGGTTGATATTATGCGTTCCGGTCTATATTTGTGCTTATAATGTCTACCTCAAATCTCCGTGGAGGCAATGGCCTGTGATGGTGGTTGTTGGGTCAGCTGGGTATGCTATTGGTTTCGCAAGTAAACACAGTAAGTTTCCTCTCATCTTTCCATCGCTTTTACATGCTGCTGACACACTCCCGTAGTATGGCGTGCACCGCCGGAATTCAATGCGTTCGCGGCATCGTTCATGATCGGTCTCACGGCTAACGCTTACGCACGATTTACCGATAACATTGCGTTTAACGGTATTGTCGCAGGCGTCTTTGTGCAAGTTCCTGGTTCATGGGGGATACGGGGGCTATTGATGCTGGCATATGCACGCTACGATGAAGGATTGTACTGGTGTTACAGCATGTTGGCGATCTGCGTAGCAATCGGACTGGCTCTGTAATTTTCTTCATATCTTTTTTTTTTTTTAATAGAGGGGTGAGGGCTAATTTGGGGCAGATTATTTACCAACTACCTTTTCTTCGGCGTGCGGCTGTTGAATCGTGGAGTCCCACACATGGACTTTTAATTTTTGAGTCTGCTCCTTCAGGATCTTCTGTATTTGAATCTTACTATTCATAAGAATTGGTTTTCGCTTTTGTATCTTTTGTAGAAATATCGGGGTAATAATGGTACGATGAATACTTTTTTTTTTTTTTACTTTTACATTTTGAATTATTTGGCATACAAGATGTGGAAGTGTAATGGGTTTCTGGAATGGCGATGGTAACTGGATTAGTTTTCTTTCACTTGGCACATGCGCCTCTTCCTCACCCCTCCCTATTTTCCTCTCCTTTCCTTTTCCCCTCATAGTGAATGTGCATACCAAGATGAAATCAGCGTTTTTATTCTTATGTAACAATTATATATATTTGATATACGTTGGTTTGTGATTTGTGGGTATCAGCATCATAATGATATAGGATTTTTGCGGTGAAGGGGTGATGGACGTACATGTACATGTGTATGATACAGATAACGGCAAGGCGAGATGGTATTTAAGCGATTCATTAGGATAAAATTGCGTAAAATAAGCTTGTCTTACTTTGTGGATCGGGAAAATAAAGCTGTTATATTTATGAGTTAAAGAGAAATCGGAAAACGAGACGTGGATTATTATTGGGCCTAAAAGTGAGAACTGGATGGTTAACTTATGAATTTAACTGGGTAGCTATTTCCACACGGTTACCCTCGAAGTATGAGGTTTAAAATTATTTTTTTCCGGAAGAGCGACGAAAACCGAATGATTTGCGGTGGCCTACACTATGAATTACGGTAGCCTCTGTCAGGTTGCTGTCAACCGCTTGCGCGAAAATGATTTTGATAAACCCGCGAAAAAAAAGACGAAATAGTAAATAACAGGAAGTACCATAAATAAGATGTTTAAAGTACTAGGTTTGGATCGATGATAGGGTAGGCTAAGGGAATTTCCAGGCCAAAAAAGAATGATAAACCGTGATTAAAATGCTAGGCTAAGGCGCACACATACATTTAGGATGGAACGAAATATAATACCCTAAACTATGGCCGGCAGTAGTGGGCGAAACCCCTTGGGTACTTGCCTCTCGTGTTGCGTTTTTATCTTCGCTTACATGCATTACTTTTGTGGGTCGTGTCAGTTTGTCTCGCACAGCTCAAAAATGTTATAAAGCAATTTTTGTTCGAGTGTATTCTCAAAGTAAGTTTGTTGCCGTTTCCAATTTATTATCTGCGCGGCTTATTTGTTTGCGACACGGCGAAATAATTTCGTCTGTCTGACGATTAAACTTATATGCAAAGTAAAGTAAAAATGTTTTGGATGAAGTACTAACAATTTGATAAACCCCTAAACCAAAAGGTTGTATTGTTATGAGATTTCATCATAGTTCGTCTCATCTCCTCCGAAATACTTGAAGGTTCTTAGAGGTGCTGGGCGGTTCCGACAAATCTAGTATGCATGACTATATGTACAGAAATATATTGCTTCACACAACACTTGTGATCACGTGACTAAGCCTTCAAAACTCGCAATTGCATACATAATTATCATTACCAGCTGGGCTAACGAGTAGCATACAAGATATGACATACCCAACAGTTCAGCAATGAGAACTTTAGAGGCAAGTATCACTCCAATCTAAGCACTGGATTATATATCTAGAAACGTCATTTCCTTTCTCCTCCAAGTGCACCAAGATATCCGATCTCTTTGATATTACACGAGCTGAGTGAGTTATTTTTGCCATTATGGGGTGAGTTGAACTTTTTGTGAACTATTAGGAACTATCAAGAAACTTTACAAAATCTGAGGGATCAGAGGTGAGGCTTGTGATAATTTGGCATACGTTTTTCCTAAGGGCCAAAAGACCATTACCTGTAGGGAAATAAACATTTTATGGAAATATACACCTATAATTTTTGTTTATTATTCTTGTATTTATATTCATACGCTCAAATATAATCAAGCCAAGAAATGCATAGTTGGAGGTACTAATAATAGGTTTTTTATGCGTGAAATAGTACTGGGTGTGGTTTGACATGTTTTCGAAGCAGGCTAAATACACTTAGGTGGCTGAGTTTAATTAAAAGTGGCGTCATGCAAACATTTTTTTCCTCGCATAAACATAGGGGACTTTTGTCTACTAATGCCTACCATACTAAATCGGAAAAAAGGTCCTAAAGTATGTGTGTTATGTCTCGCGTACGTGTATGGCCCCTAGCATGAATGTACGACTCTTCACGTAAACGTATGCATCGTCCACCGAATGTATCTAATCCTCCGTAAATGTAAAGATTTGAAACTACATACATGCCATTTATAGTGCAGTTCAACCATTCCTGCTGAAAGCCCTCGGCCTAAGTTCATACAACCTCTTTTTCTTTTTTATGCGTTCGGGGAATTAGATAATTTTTTTTGGATTAACTAAAGTGACGTCTGTAGGCTATCTTGGAAAAGTGCTAGATATATCTTTCCGAGGTGGCATATATACTTCTGGAGTACATTGAGTTTATTATACATTGTCGGTGCTTACACATACAATTCACACGGTCACGAAATACACTTTCAGTGCGATATATCCAATTGAGGGCCAATACGTTTACTCTAAAGATAGTATACTAAGTTTGGGTTCCTTGCCCCGTTTCGACTTCCATGCGAGGTGCAAAAGAGTAGTGTCGGGTTCCAGCGCAATAGCAACCGGATATAGCCGGCGATAGTGGACAAAAAGTCCTTTAAGTATTTACCTTTCGTGTTGCGTTTTTATCTTCGCTTATATGTATCACTTTTGTGTGGGGGGGTTTTTTTTTTTGACCTCCCTTTGTGTTTGTTTTTAGATACTGTCGGGTCGTTTTGCGGCAAAGCCCGAGATTACCCCGAAAAAACCAATATATGTATCACGTCTCCTGCCTGTATCACTACGCATGCTCAGGACACTGTTGAAGAGTGTGCTCGGCATAACTACCACGAAGCGGCGAAAATGGCTTTTTCTTGTGAAGATCGATGTGGAAAGCCGGATTGGGAGCACACAGTGTTGGGCAAGTCTAATCTCGTTGACTTTTTGGCCTCATTTCTCGTGTATAAATAGCTTCATTTCCCTGTACTTCGGGGAGTATCAGTTGTATCAGGTGCATTGGTCTACCTCGGAGCATCGGATCACAGTGAGAAGGTCCCCGTGACTAGGCTGTCTATTTTTTCCTGGCCTTCGGAAATGATTTTGTTGTTTTTGGTTTTTCTTTCCGAACAAACGGACGGTCGTGCAAGAGAGTCACTAGGACTGCATGATCAATTCTCCAGATCGGTAGAGCTTTTCGAGTCGTTCTATTTTATTCTTACATAAACCGACAATTGTATCCGAGATCTCTTTGCCTTGTTAGTCAGGTCTCATATATTTGGAAACTCGACTTTGTCTCAGTTACTAGTGATAAAGGCCAGAATTCTTTACCGATAACCGAACTCCCTACAGCGAAACTTGTAGTCTTTTCCTGATTACGTTCCTCGTACACCGGAGGGGAGCTCTCTGAGAGACATACCCTCAGTACCATTACTTTTGTGGATCGTGTCAGTTCGTCTTGCACAGCTCAAAATTTTCATATAAGAAATTTTTATTGGGGTGTATCCTCAAAGTAAGTTTGTTCCGTTTTTTTTTTTTTTCTAATTTATTATCTGCATGGCTTATTAGTTTGCGACACGGTGAAATAGTTTCGTCTGTCTCACGATTAAACTTATGTGGAAAGTAAATTAAATATGCCCTGGATGATGCAACAGAAATTCGATATCACTAGGCGAGAAGGTCGCATTGTTATGAAGTTTATCACAGTTTGCCTCATCTCCTCCGAGGTACTTAAAAGTCCTTAGAGGTGCTGGACGGTTCCGACAAAACTGGTATACATATATGTGCAGACATTGCTTTGCACCACAAGACTTGGTGTTCACGTGACTATGCCTTCAAAACTCGCAATTGCATACATAATTATCATTGCCAGCTGGCTAACGAGTAGCATACAGGATATGACATACAAAACAGTTTGGTAATGAGAAATTTAGAAGCATTACTCCAGTTTAAAGCTATGGATTATATATCTAAGAAACTTCATTTTCCTTCTCTTCCAAGAACACCAAGATATCCGACCTCTTAACACTACACGAGCTAAGTGATTTTGCCATTATGCGGTGAGCTGAAATTTTTTGTGAACTGTTAGGAAATATCAAGAAACTTTACAAAATCTGAGGGATCAGAGGTGAGACTTGTGATAATTTGCATATGTTTTTCCTAATGGTTAAAAAAGACCGTTAGCTGTAGAGCAATAAACTTCTTATGTAAGTATACACCTATAATTTTTGTTTATAATTCTTGTATTTATATTCATACGCTCAAATATAATCGATCCAAGAAATACATAGTTGGTGTTACCAATAATAAGTCTGCCATGTGTGAAATACTTTTGGGTGTGGTTTGACATATTTTCGAAGCTGGCTAATAAAGTTAGGTGGCTAGGTTTAATTAAAAGTGGCGTCTTACAAACATTTTTTCGGCAAACCTTTAAGATGCCACTCGCTTAGCGTATATATTTGGAAAGTGCCGCACCACACACCAATTAAAAATGCCGCTCTTATGTTTCCCTAGCAACAACGAAAACTTGTATGTAACATGTAAAATTTTGCACCTCCAAGCACCGAGCATGAAGTAAACTTCTTTCATACCAACAAACAACGTCTCCACCACCTCTACCACCAGCTTCGTGTATATCCACAATAGCAGCAATCGCTAAAGGTGACGAGTTTTCTTCTTTTTCAAGAACTCAAAGATTCCATCGTAGATTGGGCTATCACTTCAGAATTTTCATACCGGATCACTAAGTCCGGTAGCAAACGAGTTATCGTTGACTGTAGAGTAGATGACTGCCCATTTCGTCTACGTGCATTCTTTTCCGATGAACGAGAATGTGTTATTGTGGGTACTCTATGCCAGGGCCATACATGTTGGAGGCTTGAGGATTCATCACTTGGAGCCTCCAACAGACAAAAGTGGCTTCAGGGTGTCCTTTCCTCCACAATTGCCATTAGTAAAGATACTCGCCCTCAGGCGATTATTGAAGCGGTGCAATTGAAGTGGAGTGAAAAAAATTAGCTACGAGGCTGCCTTTAAAGTGAAAAATGCAATTCTGTATTGGTTATTGTAGGGCTGTTTAGCTATGTTCTGTATTTGGTGGTGGTGGATTGATCACTGTAGTCTATTTCCTATGTGCTGGGGGGAGAGAAAAAAGTGGGGCGAACTTTCACAACCCTTGCATAGTGTGAATGATGAATAATTATTATACACTCCGAATGATGAAATATTAGTATGGCTCACGATGCAATTTCAACATTTCCGAGAGCCTACTACCTTCAAAAAATGATAAAAAAAAAATGGTCTATTTTACATCATTTTGAGCATCTGTAGAAAAAATCTTCACCTTTCAAAAAATTCATAAATAAGCGAGAAGTGGTATTTTGAAATGGTACCCTGAAATCTGCTATTCATTACAGCTATTCAATATGGCGTTACACCACCATTTGCATTAATAGTTTCGCTTCCAACTCCTTTCTCCTTCATCTTTATACAGAACCCACCAAAAGGCTCTGGTGATGGCCCCTCAACGAATCTGGAGAAAGGAATCCACTTACTGGTGACGTAGATATACATTATGTATCATGGCGCTGAGAGTTCGCCGCACCTTTTTACCCCCCCAGCACATGTAAATATCGTCTCTGTTTCCCAATCGTGAAACTATCAGCCGTAGAAATTCTCCGTTGTGGTGTTGCTAGGGAAATATAAGAGTTGGCACTTTACAAAGATATGCGCCAAGCGAATGGCACTTTAAACGTTTGCGGACATTTTTTCCTCGCATAAACCCAGGGGGCTTTTATCCACTATTGTCTGCCATACTTAACCGGAAAAAGGGTCCTAAAGTATGTGTGTTATGTCTCGCGTACGTGTATGGCCCCTAGCATGAATGTACGACTCTTTACGTGAATCTATGCATCGTCCACCGAATGTATTTTATCCTCCGTAAATGTAAAGGCTTGTAACTTCATACATGCCATTTATAGTGCAGTTCAACCATTCCTGCTGAAAGCCCTCAGTGTAAGTTCATACAACTTCTTTTCCTTTTTTATGCGTTCTGTGAATTAGATAATTTTTTTTGGATTAACTAAAGTGACATCTGTAGGTTATCTTGGAAAAGTGCTAGATATATCTTTCCGAGGTGGCATATATACTTCTGGAGTACATTGAGGTTATTAAACATTCTCGATGCTTACACATGTACTTCACACGGTCACGAAATACACTTTCAGTGCGATATATCCAATTGAGGGCCTATACATTTACTTTAAGGGTAGTATACTAACTTTGGGCTTTTTTTTCTTGTTTTGGCTTCCATGCGGAATGCAAAAGAGTAGTATCGGGTTCCAGCGCAATAGCAGCCGGATATAGCCGGCGATAGTGGACAAAAAGTCCTTTAAGCATTTACCTTTCATATTGCATTTTACCTTCGCTTATATGTATTACTTTTGTGGCTTATTTTTATATTTTTAATTTTTCAATTTTTTTTTTTTTTCCTTTTTTGACCTCCCTTTGTATTTGTTTTTAGGTACTGTCGGGTCGTTTTGCGACAAAGCCCGAGATCACCCGAAAACCCTATACGCACCACGTCTTCTGCCTGTATCGCTACGCATACCCAGAGCACTGTTAAAGAGTGGTGCTCGCCATAACTGCCAAAAAGCGGCAAAAATGGCTTTTTCTTGTGAAGATCGATATGGAAAGCCGGATTAGGAGTATGTAGTGTTAGGTAAGTCTAATTTCGTTGAGTTTTTTGCCTCATTTCTCGTGTATAAATAGCTTCATTTTCCTGTACTTAGAGAGCATTAGTTAAATTAAGTGTATCGGTCTACATCGGAGTATTAGTTAAATGGGGTGTATCGGTCTAAATTGGGGCATCAGTTAAATGAGGTGTATCGGTCTACATCGGAGCATCAGTTATATCAGGTGCAGTTGTATCAGGTGCAGTTTTGTCAGGTGCATCGTAATATAAAATAGATTAAGGGCCAGTCTCGCGTTTTGCATATCCAATTTCATGATTTTCCCCAAAACGATATTTTGCGTGTGCACTGCTGTGTATTTCAAATTCGCAAAATTTGGATTTTTTTTTTCTCTAAGCGTGACTATCTAGCAAACGCAAAATTTTCCACGATTTTTCAATTTTCCTTACCCCGCATTGCACGCCTAATTCACCTAGTACCGCAATTTTAGGAAAGCAGCTCGCGGCATTCGTGGGACTTCGTGAATCCGACGTGGATTCGACGTGGATTGGAAGAAAGCAAGTCCTCAACATAAGCTTTACCACTAAGTGGCGAGGTTCAGCAAGGTTCTTCGCCGAAATGAAAGTAGTCATATGTGCCGGTGATTGCCCAATCTCACATAAGATCTTCGGGGTGATTAATTGTGCAGTTAATTCACTGGACGTCGTTGAAGGTGCGGATTGGGTATGTTGAGTATGGGGTGAGATGCAATATGGCTTTATGTAAGCAGCTTGAGAACAAAATATTCTTTCCTATATTTTCAAAATACGGCTCGGAGCAAAATTTTGAATATCATGATATTGGGGCACTTTTCTATAGAATTGAAAATTGCAATTTGGCATGGCAGACACGGTAAAATCTTCGAATACATGTATTATGTTTTGGGCAATATTCCGCAACAACCAGACGCGCCCTAAGAAAACGATAGAATTTCTCGATATTTGGTACTCTAGGGAGCGAAGAAAAGAATGAAGACGGACCACCTTATACACAAAGTCGTCCTGCCAACGAGTCTAAGAATAACAATACGTAGAAGAATGTTTCAGCACAAAATTGACGGTGTCTGTGAAGGGCGCGAAGAAACATGCAAGAGAGCCTGACCAAATATCGAAGGAGATAATATGCTAAGAAAGAACAAGGAAGGGAGAGGAGATCTGACCCACTCCCCGGGTTCCAGTAGGAACACCCCGACAGCGTTGTCCCTTGTAAGAAAACATAAAAGAACCCGAAAAACTAAGCGAGCAATTACCGAACGGCGTCGCACCTCACAACACTCTCCCTCGACGCCGACTTCCCCTCGACCTAATACTGTTCCCGGCCGTATTTTTTCCTAGTGTCTTTCGAACGTTTCCTGACCGAGTGGTTTCGTTAAAATGTTGGCTGGATTATGCAGATATTGCTTTACACTATAACACTTGGTGGTCACGTGACTACCCCTTCAAAACTCGCAATTGCAGGAATAATTGTCAGTCAGATGGGCTAACAAGTAACATGCAGAATATGACATACTCAACAGTTTGGCAATGAGAACTTTAGAGGCAC
The DNA here is from genome assembly GCA_016880775.1 of Phymatotrichopsis omnivora. Lineage (NCBI taxonomy): Eukaryota > Fungi > Ascomycota > Pezizomycetes > Pezizales > Rhizinaceae > Phymatotrichopsis > Phymatotrichopsis omnivora. Next base: position 13,241 of record JABYPW010001744.1, read on the forward strand.
GTATCACGAAGTGAGCTGAACTCTTACGAACTATCAGGAACTATCATGAAACTTTACGAAATCTGAGCGACCACAGGTAAGGCTCGTAATAATTTGGCACATGCTTTTTCCTAAAGGCCAAAAGGCCATTAGCAACACGTGGAGAAATAAACATTTTATGGAGGTATACGCCTATAAATTTGTTTATTATTCTTCGATATATATTCATACGCTCAAACGTGATCAAGCCAAGAGATACATAGTTGATACTAATAATAGACTTATCATATGTGAAATAGTATTGGATGTGGTTTGATATATTTTCGAAGCTGGCTAAATACACTTATTCGCTAGGTTTAATTAAAAGTGGTGTTATACAAACACTTTTTTCCTCGCATAAACCTAGGGGGCTTTTGTCCACTATCGCTCACCATAGCCGGATATATCGAGCTTGCATGTATATTCTCGTCTGTGAGTAAGTTACACAGCAGGAAAAAACTCCAATCTTCTAAAATTTAATATTTGTGGCTGGAGAATGTGTATCTAAAAATGGTTCGCCTTCACCAGATATTTTGAAGCGCCTTCCAATCTATTTTCTTTTCTTTCTTTTCTTTCTTTTCTTTTTTTCCTTTTTTTTCCTTTTTTCCCCCTTTTTTTTTTTTTTTTTTTTT